>VZTD01004941.1:541089-695273 GCA_013397725.1 Rhagologus leucostigma | reverse complement strand
AGGCACAGAAAAGGCACAATATTACTTTTTGGGCATAGAGCATGATAGGGCATACACATGATAGAGTCACCCCAAGACATTTATATATATATTATTTTCAGAATTGGCCTACCTTCAAGAAGTGTTTGGTTTTTATGCACAGCCTATTAAGAACTGCTCAAATCACACATTTCTGGAGTAGCATTGACATATAGCCAGATACAATCCAAAGACAGAAACTTGCAAATACATATATACTGACTTAAAGTACAGGACAGGGAGTGAAGTAACTTGGGATCTCTTCTTTACTTAAAACTGAATTCACGTACACGAGATGTCTGACAGACCAAAACTGTCAGGTTGGACTCGATGATCTCAGAGGTCTTTTCCAACTTAATTGATTCTGTGTTCTCTTGATGAGCAATTTGAAGCAGTTCTTAGAGAAAAGGTAGTGAAATACTCTTTCTCAACCACGATGTCTTAAGAATAAAAGTACAATGGTGTATCTGATCCTGATTGTTTTTAATGTATTTTGACTACTTCACATGGAAGATATGATATTAATCTTGCTCAGAATATTTGGTTTCCTCAGGGTTTCAAGTGGTTTTACAGTGTTTCAACAGCTCTCTACTAATTATGGAAATAAATCCCATTAGATGAGAATGGTTAAGATTTGAGATGTGATTTCTTCTAAACAAATTATAGCATGATTTTTTGTCAAGCCCTCAACTAGAACACTATATCCAATCTGAACACCACAATTATGAAGGACAGTGAAGACGCTTGATGAGAGAACAGAAGACTGAGAAACATGATGTATTATTTGTAAAAGATTCGGATAATCTACAGAAGAGAAAAAGAAGGATCTGTAACCAAAAAGAATGGTAATAATTGTCCTCTGAGTCCACTACAAGTTGGATAAGATGTAATAAGCTTAATTTGCAGAAATTTAATTGCAGTCACTTAATTGGAGACATTTAGTTTAGACATTAGGAAATACATTTTGATTAGGGAAGTAAAGGTCTAAAGGAATATGAAGACTGAAATAGATTGTTGGTTGCAGAATGTCTAGCACTATCTGAAGAGCAGGACAGATGACTATCTCTCTGAAGTAGTTTAGTCTTTGAAATGAAGAGCTGGAGATGAAAAGCTTCTGAGGCTCCTTCTGGAATGTATTCTATGGTTTATAAGTCTGTCTACAAAATATACTAGAGCTGAAGAGACATTGGAAATGCAGATGGACAATTCTCACTCCACATCCCCAACCATCCGCAAAGTAATTCCGTCCCCAAACCTTGCTGCGTATACATGTACATTTATAAAACATTGCTGTGTTGACACTCTCTTCCGTGTTTGATTTGATTTTTACAGATTGCTGCGAACAAATTCTATTAACCACAAGTGCTGAGAAAACACTTTAAAGCTGTTACACAGAAATACACCTTGAAAGTGAATAGAAAAAAAAAATCACAAGAAATGCTATTTACACTAGAAGACTGAATTATATGACAAGCTCAGCTATTCAAAGAATGAAAAGTCTAGGGCGTGAGACTGCTACTTTTGATTGCAAGGCGTAAACAAGCTTCATGAACAGTTTCTGGGAAGAAAGCAGGGGAGAAAGCTACAGTCTTCTCATAGACTGTTTGTACACAAAAACAAACTTGATGGATAGATTTTTAAGGGCTTAATAAGTTAAATTTTTTCACTATTTTTTCTTTTGATTTCTCAGCTATCCCTCAGTGTTAGTGTCCACTTTAACTCTAAGAAACTGCTGATTAGAGAATGGTTTTTGAGAGGGTAAATCTGACAGAGGAGACACAGTTTTATTGTGGCTAGATAAGTGAGTCCATGGGAAAAAGGGCAAAGAAGAGATCTTTCTCGAAGTCCTGACTCCAATAAAACACTCTTTCTTTCTGGTTACCTGTGGTGAAACCTGAAAGCAATGACTTCAGTTATCATGCACTGAAGTACACCCTGGGAAACCCAGCTTGAAAAAATGTGGATGATGATGTGGTGGAGGTGGTGGGGCCCATATCTGTTAAAAAAACAAACCTAAAAAGAGCAAGAAAACACCCTGAGTCCAGAAAGCAGTAATCCTGCTGTGGCTGTGGCTACTGCCTGTAGTGTGACGGGGTGGGTGGCTCCTCTCCCACTCTCCCCCATCTGCTCCCCCATCTGTCGGATGGTTTTCCTTTCTTGCCCTTGCTCCAGAACTGATTGGCAGGCATTTGGCAACAGACTTCACAATGAAAGTGACTGATGAAAATTCACTGCTTTGCTATTTCTCACTCCCTTTGACAACAGGGAGAGGAGAACGTGCATTTATGAGTATGCATTATTATTTGTAGAACAGAAAGCCTCCACTGGCAACTGCTATGCCTACGAGCAGGTGCTGATCACTATCCTAGTGACAAAGATTTGTAATTCAGCTGCTATTCCAGTGAGCCCTTTATGAACCAGAACCGATTTGCAGTTGGGAAAATGTTTGCAATGCTTCATATATTGGACTTGGTTTGCTTTTTACCATACTGAGGGTTTTAGCCTTAACTGTGACTTACTCTAACATAAATCAAAATGTATTCTAACATAAATCAAAAAGTAATTGAGAATCAGGTTTGTTAACAGATACTGATCTGAAGGCTTGTACCTTCAGTTAGGGAAGTCACTCTACTCAGTGACCTAGAACAACCAAAAAAAAATAGCCTAGTATGAAAATGCCATACCATCATGACCTCAGCAAAAAGAGTAAGCAGACTGGTGTCTGCTGAGAATGAGGAAAATAATTACCCGCCTGCTTCAGGTTTCTTGCTGCTATTGAAGAGAAATGCTGACAGGAGATATGTTTTCCTGGGCACCACTTGTGCTAGAACACATTTGCTAGGTTTCTCTGGCTGCAGCCATTGCATTTTGGAGAACATTGATCACTGCCTTTGGTGAGCAGGAGGAAGAGCACAGCTACCGGAGCCAAGGAGAGTTTTGCAGTGAGGAAATTTCATGGAATCATAGAATGATTTTATTTGGAAGGAACCCTAAAGATCATCTAGTTCCAACCCCCCACCATGGACAGGGACAACTTCCTCTACACCAGGTTGCTGAAAGCCTCATCCAACCTGTCCTTGAGCACTTCAAGGGACAGGGCATCCACAACTACTTAGCCTGTTCAAGGAGGTGGGTGGTTTCATGAGTGCCCCCTAAGAAGTAGATGGGAGAAATTTTTATTTTAAATCTCACACTATTCATACACTCAATCACTTCAAAAAAGATCCTTTTGTTTGTAAAGTATTTTGAAATTTCCTGCTTTCAGGAAAAGAAAAAAATCACATTTTCAAAATTGTTGTGAAGTGAAACGTGTGTCCTAGACATTGATCTAATGAATATGGAATGAAGGATATGTACTTTCATGCTTTCTCATCTCTCTGACCACATGCATTTTCACCAGGGATTTTCTCAGGTTGTCTTGTCTGGTGCTGTGTGTGTTACCCTTCCTATTAATAGTAACTAATGTTGTTATTATTATGTTAAAAGGAAAGGGAAAAAAAAGAGAAAAGGCTTCCCAGGAAGAGACAAGATGTTTTGGAAGGACAGTGTGATCCCAGCTCCCAAAGACAGGTGCATGTCTTGCTGATTGTTCTTAAAAACAGAATGTGTATGCATGAGCCTAAGAGAAAGGTATAGGGAAATAAATACCTTTTAGTGCTCTAACTTGGGAGTTTTGGTTGGCCTCCAGAGTCCTCAGTGGTGATGGATCTGTCAGAGACGTTTAAAATTCAGCCTACATCACAACCTCAAAGTCTTCGAGGAGCCTTTCCCCCTTGCGAGGCTCTCACTCATTTTATGGCACACAGTTGCCATGTGTGATTCTGGGCAGGATGGAAGCAGACTTTTGGAAGGGGGCAGCCCTTTGCACAGCCTGAACTTCATTGCTTTCAGGAGACCACTTTAAAGCAAGACTTGATCTCCACATTAGACACCCTTACAATACAGATTTTTATGTACCTAAGAGCCCCAGAGGCAGTTCAAAATCTGTGTGGAGACCACAATTGGTGCAAACTCTAAATTATTATTCTGCTTGTTTTGCTTATTAAGATTATACCTTAGTGACTAAGCTCATTATTATACAGTGCAGGCAAAACAGCTTATGCTGTGTCAAAGCAGAGAGCACTTCCCTCAATATAAAAAGAAAATTAGTTTTGCAGCACTGACCAAGACAACTAATGAACCACTCTTCTGCAACATTTGCAATTTGCAGAACCACAAGCTAGCACTGTTCCATGTAATGATCATTTGCTCTACAGTATACATTAGGAAAAAGATTGCAAGAGCACAAAAGCATTAAGTCTTCACTTTCTCCATAGGTTATGAAAGATGGAAAAATAAATCAGGTGAATTCTTGATGGTCCTTATGTTGTTCATGTTTGTTCAGAATGACACTGGTGATTAAAGAGTTGTTAGCATTGCCTATAAAGACACGCAGCTAAGGTAAGATGCAGCATTTGTTTGAATCTTCTGATAAAACAAAGCACCTTGTCTGCTTTTAGAGTTGCCATCAAAATATCTCCTCTGGACATGACTACTCCAGTTTTTGTTCCCTGTGCTCTTACCTGAAGTACTGATGGGTGCCATAGAAGGCATAAAAAAGCATACCACACATCATCGTAACAAGCTCACAAAAGATAGACAAGTGTTAGATGAAGGACCTTTTCAAACCTGATGCTTCCCAAGGCACCCATTAACAGCTGAGACAGCAGAGATTTAACCTGATGTAAAGCAATTGGACAGGAATTGACTTGTTTCTCTGTGTCTGTGTGTGGATGTGCAGAACCACGAGATGCCACAAACTTCTATTTTATAACTCAGCCATAAACATTTGCTCCAGGCAAAACACAGCACACAGTGTTCCATCTAGGGAGCAATTTTTGTTTAAACAAATTGAAAAATATCAGTTCGCTCTTTTTAGCTTCATGAGAGCCAATATTTCCTGCTGCCCTCTTTCACCATACAACCACAGCACTCTGCATGTGACTCAGTAAGGATTTGATTTATTGGAATTAATTTGCCAAATTATTAGTTCAGAAAACAGAGTAATGTCTTCGCAATTCTTTTTTTTTTGGTGAAAGTTTAGTTGTTAGAACAGAGAAATACATAGTGTGAGGTCAGGGTACCTGCCTGTGACAGTGCAGAGTTTCCTGCGACTGAGGTGTGATCTCCTCTTCACTTGTCCCTGTACTGATAGGCATAGCTTAATTACTGCTGTAGAAATTCTCCCCTGGTCCTGGAAATGTCATGGTAGCAAATTGACCCCAACAACATTTTACTTTCGTCTCCTCACATTTACGAACTTTTCTGGATTTGCTACGCCAGCATATTTGGACTTGCTAACTCTGGACGAGCAGAATTACCTCAGGAAGCTTACTTTTTACTGCCTTTTCTTCAGATGTTGGATACAAAACAAATTGCATTCCAGCAAGAAAAGGAGGAATCTCTGTATTGCAAACCTGGAAACAGAATGATGACAGAAGCTCACTAAACACAGAAAACTAGACATAGAAAATACAGGCCTGGGAACCCCCTGATGCTGGTCCGCTGGTCCTTGTGGGTAGCTGAGGTGAGGTAGAAGAAAGCAGAAAGCCTCTGTCCTACAGAACTCCCCAGTCCTGACTTCCAAAATGGGATGCTGATGCTCCACTGGAGCCTCAATCCGGATCACTAATGCTTTGCCTCCTATGTGAGGTGAGCAACAGAGGTAAGGACAAACAGATGAGCAATTAGCAGTGTGCTGATGAGCAACTGACAATTCTGATTTGATTTGAATCAGACTGACATGAGGGTGGGAAGCTAGATGCAAAAAACAGATGAAATTTTCCCACTTCAAATGGAGAAAGAGGAGAGCAAGGCTCACTGACAGTATGGTCCTCTGCCCTGGAGAGGGCACTGAGGGCCATCTCTGTGGTTCATTGAGGGATGTGACTGTTCTCTGGGTCATTGTTTTTTTGGGATATTTGGAATACTTCAGCATCGGTTTTCACCTCAGGAAGGATGCTGGCTAATGAAGATTTCTGAACATATAGTTCTGTAAAGTTGATGATTGGAAACCCTTTGAATCTCAGTCACAGAGACACTAAAACATTTTCCCACTTACTTTTACTATCTTCCCTTTTCTAGTCTGGAATATCTTCAAAATGTGTAGGGTAAAATATGATTTGTGAGCCTCAGACATGTATGAAAGCCAGGGATGCTCCTTGAAGAGTTTGTGAAACTCCTTTGAAAGGCATCTCTTGTTTGGTGGTGAGACCTCCTTCCTTGGAGAGAACCTGGTTTCATCAGCAATAAACCCAGCTCAAGGAACAGGTCCTGTCTGCATGCACACCTTCACACCCCTGCCAGAGCCCTGCACGTGAAAGAGAATTTTCTGTGCCCTTCTCTTCATCTTATCCTTCTCTACCTTGCATTGTGTGGGAAGGTGAGCATGAAGACCTGTATTTCTGTTGGACGTTATGAACACAGCATTGCTAAAATAAACCTTAAATTGCTGTGAAGCTTGCAAATGCTGATACAGATGATGGACAGGAAACTTCAGTGAAATTTACTTTGTTTGTATTTGAATTTTTGCTGATCTTAATCGGTTTCATAGTCTGACTGCAACTAGAAAGGGATTATTTCTTTTGCTCTGGAATTTAAGGATGAGCATATTTGTTCAGAGGCTAGACAGGACCAAATTAGAACATGCTACTGGGGCATAATAAATTCACAGTAATTGCAAGCTAGTGTTCCTTAATTCTTCAGACACCATCATCTGTAAATATTCTGATCCTTTTCATAGTTAGCTCATTTGTGCTTTTGTCCTTATTGAATCAACTGTTGTCTTTTCTTTCATGCTGTCTCCTGAGGGAAACCCCTTTTAAATCTTTTTGCTTTAATGCCATTAATTGGCATATTGTCTGGTCTTATGTTTCCCCTCCTGGGCCTTGAACTTATGCTCCTTCAGTTCTTACACTCCTTAGCTATATTTCTGTGGCTTTGACTGACAACTTGCTTGGTCACAGTACAAAGCATGTGCTTTCTTATCTTGTACTTCCAGGCTAATGTTTAACAATGTAGTCAGTTTATCAGTCAATTTATTAAGCCAGGGTGAGAGTTCCCTGTTCTGAAGTCATCACAAAAATCAATAATAATCAATTCACTTATTCTAGGATACATTAAATTATTATTAACTATAATAATTAAAAATAAATAATTTAAAGGTCCTCAAGTCTTTACTGATTTATGGATAGTTCTTCTTTTACCCTTTGCTGGAAACTTGAACATTTTGAATCCTTTTTGAGACATCAATGAAGACAGCAACTAAATCATACAGCCTTTCCAGTATAAAAAGACCAGAAGGTGAATGTTTTTTTTTCAGCATCGTAACTTCCCCCCTTTTTATTAGCAGAAGAATGAGTGTGCAGGAAGTATGCAACATGAGGGAGAACAAAATAGTTTTGTTGAAGCATTATTGCAGCAGCAAAAAAAAAAAAGGGTTGAAAACCATAGGCCTAATATTACTCCTACTCAATACATTTTATGGTTATAATACACTGAATTAATGATACACTGGAAACCTTTTCTTTTTTTTTTTTTTTTTTTACAGTACACACGAACCCCATGCAATATCTTTACTGTAAGTTACTCACAGGAATTATATCAAGTTATAGTCTTGAGTAAATTTTCTATGCCATCAACCAAATTGATCTTTACCAGGATATAAGGTGCTGTTTTCAAGGGGGAGAAGGACTAATTCCATAAAAGCTTTTCTTAGGCCCCAGGAAGATCGTGATATGAAGATCAGCAGTGTTCTAAACATCATAAAGTTTTGCTTTATACCTACACCTCTCTGTAAAGCAAGAACGTGACAAGTGTTTTTACATATGTGTGTATATATATATACGTATATATAGGTATATATATAAACATGTGATGAGGCAACAGTTGCATAAGTTTTAAAGAAGTCTGTCCAGTGAGAACTGGTCACTTCATGACTCACAGCCATACTGACCTCTCACTTAATCAACAAAGACCATATTCAGATTTTTTTTCACAGGCAAACTCTCATTCAATCCAAAGCTTGAGGAAAGGATGGTTTGAAATCCAAGAAAACTGCTGACAATGTAAATTGCTGGACAACTGAACAACTTCAAAGAGGATTTTGCTGTTATAAGAATTCAGAGTATGGCCCATGCATTCAAACTGAATGAAAAAGAAATTGTATACTTCACTGTGTTTCACTTCAGAGGTGTTTAGTTGCTAGAAGTGGCATAAGACCCACCTGACTTAGCTTGTGCATTTGTTTGTTCATAGTGCCCAGATGGTAAAAGCAAGATTAGAGAGAGCAGAATCCTTGGGAGCATATGAGCTGCTCAGCTTTATCAAAAGTTCTGCATTTAACTTGGATCCCATAATGACACAACCTAAATAAATGATCACAAGCAGCGTTGCTTAGCATTACATGAAGAGGAAAAGACTATAACATTCTTTTCAGCTGCCACTCTTCTTACCTAATCTTCTGAAAATACTGATTCTTAACTTTTTACCTATGCCTCTGGCCAGTATTAAACTAGGGACCTCACCAACCTGCAGAAATTAATCTAGTCTCTGCTCCAGAATTACTTCAAGGTGAGAGTACCTACTAAAAATGTAGTTTGAAAATTTTAAGGATGTCCTTGTTAACATGGACAGTATTTGCCTTAAATACTTCTGATGAGACTCATCATAAAACTTGTTCCACTGCCCCTCCTGAAGGCTGTCTGAATTTCAGTGCTCTGCTCTTTACAAACCTTCTCATTTCCAGTCTGAATACATTCCTTGTCAGTTTATTTGTGCTTGTGACAATGTATTAAGTTAAGCAGATTCTTTTTCATTTTGATTTTAAAGAGCTTTTCAAATGAGTATTTGTATATGATGAACTGAAAGAGCAGCTGAGTGAGAAACTTGAACTGAGGTTTACAGAACACATTCCCATGAAACCTGAGCTTATATAGACTCTTAAGGGAGAGTAAACGTTCCCTTACTCTCAAAGCCAGAATTTTGTTTTATACTAGGGCATGTGTGAATTTTCAGTTCTCAGCTTTGTGAGATACCCTGCTCCATGAGTGCAGGTTTCAGATACCAGACAACACTGGACTCTTGCAAACGGTTGTGTGATTTCAGTGTCTTAAGGTTTATATTTTATTTTACCCAAAACTTCTGTGCTTTCTCCATGTTTTCCTTGCTGTGTTTTAAACCAGCAGGTCACCAGGGGAGCCACAAGAGCTTAGCAGATTGGTGTGCAGGCAAGCAGTGACATTCCAGAGGGCGGATTTTCAGCATGCCAAGAAAAACAACACACAGCTTGCAACGATAGCCAAGCATAACACAATTTCACACATCTACTGGTATAGGCAATGGACAACTCCTGCAACAAAACTTTTCAAGATGGAGAGCCGTTTCAAGACTTCTTACACTACTGTGCTGTGATTTTAGTGTATGTGTGCTGCCAGGAAGGCCAATAGAGGTATCATGCACATAAATCCCTTGATTTTCCTAAATGTTTCCCTGTTTCCATAAATTATTCAGTCAGTTACACTAATATTAGTGGCATATTTCAGCAAACAAGAAATCCTCATATTGACATGATCCACTAGATTGTACCTGTCATGGATTTGACTATCCCTAATTTTTTGGTCATCTCTAACACCATTGGTTTGGGGAAATATTCTGTTATTAAAGTAACCAGTAAGGACATAGCACCTTTGTATGGCCCAGCTGCATTCCCTGGGAACTGGAGATTCCAGTCAGTTTGGTGGTGTCCATGAAACCAGATCCTTAAGTCAGTTAAACAGAATCACCCATGCAATTCATACCTAAAGATCAGACAAGAACAGAGGCCACAGAAGATGCAGATGTCGGACACAAGGCTGCATCTGCTCAAAAACAAAAATCAAAATATCTACTGTTCAGAAGTCAGCCTCTGCTAGTCTGGCTTTATCTGTTTATTCACGTCCCTATTAGGACATCTTCAGTTCTATTTTTCTTTTTCCATTGCTCAACTTCCCTTTACAAGGTCCATGAAGACTGAACTTGATTAGGGCAATTCATGTAATTAGTTTAGTGTACACTTATGCTTCAAACACAGATGCCTGGAAAAAGTATGTAATAATATTTGAAAAAATGGATCCATTTCTTCTTATCTAAATCTTAATAATTCTAATAACATTTCAAAATTTGGAACACTAGTTCATATTTTGTGAGTTTGGAGTTACATGCAGCTAATTTCTAAGCGTGCAATGTAGCAAGTTGTTGGAGAACACCCCCAGATTCTGAAGAAAAAAATTTGGAGGAGAGGGGAAATAGAGAAAAAGAGGAATAATAAAAAAAAATCAAGTTTAGAAGGCATGCTAAACCACAGTTACCTACTTTTTAAACTTGACATCTGAAACAGGTGAAAGATATTGCAACCTATATGTTCTTTTCAGAGAGGAAATATTGGTATCATTTAGAGGATACCCAAAACTTCAGCCAAACTGAAATCTTTTTCTCAGCTATTGTTGTTACTGCAGCTTTCATGCTCTTCTTTCTGCTGAAAGTGTTCATGAAAATTTTTAGGCTTCCCATGTGGAACAGCTGTGGTATGAACAAATAAAAAATTTGAAGTCTTCTTGAGAAAGAGCTCCAAACTTAAAAGTCTGAACAGGCCAATTCATGATAGATTATAATTGCTTTTAAGTAGACAGTGTTATGGCCTCACATCAAGCAACAGCTAATTACTAAGGGCATGAAAAGGGTGCTCTAGCACTAATGTATATTAATCACATAAAGACTAATGTACACATTCCTAGATAAAAATGATATAACAATAAATTAGATTAATTCCCTTTTCATTGGCTGGTCAGGAAGTCTAGTTCTATGAAATTCTAATATATATTTATCTGCTGGAACATAATGCTATTTTACTATTTTATTAGTTATTGCCCTTACTGCATAAAGTCATCCTCCCTTTTAAAATGCCAGACCATTACAGATAATGTGTGATGTTGATAATAAAACCAATGAATACAAATAGGGGGTTGAAATGAATCTCTTCTAGAAGTGTTACATTTTTGCTGCCCATTTTGGTCATTAATGTTAAGGAAGTAAGAAGTATTGAATGAGAATGTCATAACCCTTACCAGTGTGTAGCAAAACACCATCAAGGCAAAAAATGTTCTTTGATCATCCTGTGGGGGCTGACAGACCCTGGATGATGATAAATACATATGAGACATTTAGAGGTAATTTTTCAAATTCTATCTAATTTAGCATAATCTATAATACATAAGATTTAGAGCTAGTTCAGGCTGGTGCTTTCAATCAAAGACAAAACTTTTAAAGAAAATATTTTAGATAAACTAGGATCAATGGCCTTTGGGTAGAACAAAGACTAACAAGTAGTTAGCAGCTGGGTGACCACCCATCGACCCAGGGACTGCTAATTGTAGCAGAGCCAAAAGTGGTGTTAGATACAAGGAGTGAACTGTCAGGAGTGACCACGAGCTCTGGCCAGGAAGAGAACAAACCCCAGCCCACTGTGTGTGAATGTTCACTCGAGGAGTATCCATTTGAGCACAGAGGTGGCTCAGCAGGTGTTTGAGTTTCTCCAAGATGTGTTCATAGAGTAGAGCTCTTCCTAAAAAAAAGGGTAATGTCACACAGGGAGTCCAGGTGCAGACCACAGTCCCAGCCATTTCTAACAGTGAAGTTCTCTAGAATGGTTACAGCATTTCACTCTGCATTTTTCTGATGAGACTCTAAGGGCTTTGAAAATTCATGGCTTCCACAGCCCAAATTGGCACAGATCAGAAAAGCAGGACTATTTATGGTCATGGTTAGGTATCCCACCCATAATAATTGTAGCATTAGTGATGCTTAAAGGTAAGATTACTAGTGCTCAGGGAATTGAAATATAAGAGACCAATGTTGTAAGGTGCTGCAAACCTTGACAGTGTGGAATAGTTTGCATTTCCCTTGCTTAGGACACTGCAGGATCAGCCTTACTTCTTCCACAGACTTCAGGGAGAATCCACATTGCTCAGGGAGAATCCAAATTATGCATTGCAGTGAACCTGTGTCTGCTGGCCAGATCTGTTCCATAAACCAAAATAATCATGTCAGCAAAGAATTAGTACAATAAAGCCAGTTCAAAGTCCAGGTGAGCATCCACAGCACTGTTCTGCTTGTGCTGGGTGCTGGGACCAGTTCTTGTTGACAGTGATTTGAGAGTGCTGCAGCAGGTTTTCAGCATGCCTACAGGTCCTGAAACTGTGCAAAATAAAATCCTGTGGAAAGTAAAGAGAAATTACCTCAGTCCAGTAACTTGTGAGAATAGTTATTCCCAATCTGATAATGTTCTGCTATGTGACAGGGCTCCATCTACTCCATCATGAAAGAACTGTAGACCCTTTTTAAATCTAGATTTAGAGCAATTTACACCAGCTGAATTTTATAATGTGTTCCTCCACTTTATAATTAAGGAACAGCTTTTACAACTAAGGAATAACTATGGAATAACACCCACTGAGAAGGCAAGCAAGTTAACATCAGCTTTAATGATCTGGGGACAGAACTCTCTGGGAAGACATATGCTCTAAAGCAAATGCTGATTTATGTATCTCTCTTTAATCTTTCACTCCTTCCAAGCAATTTCAAATCATGCTATGTAAAGAATCCTGGGTAAATGACCCCTTTTGAACAGGGAAGTTTAATAAATATTTTTTTAAATAATGAAAGATGGTGAAAAAAACAGTGAATTAAACTCAGATCTTTCAAAAAAAGCCTTGGTATGTGTATATAAAGAAAAATATTGTAACTGTTCCCTCAATACATAGGAACCTTGTCACTAAGACGGAGATAAAAAAAATTTCCCTATTTAATAACTGCCATTTATAATGCAGAGAGAATTGATTTACTGGTTTAAATCATTCTGCCAGTCTAGAAGTTCCTGTAATATCTAAATCAATGTCTTTCAAGTCTGTGCAAGTAGAACAAAGCCCTATCAGCTGAACAGCAAAACAACTTTTCATATTAATCAGTAGGAACTTGATAAATCCCACTGATGTAGAAAATTAGCACCTTTGCATGTTTTCCAGATTTTGATTTCATTTTGGACACTTGGTCATGCATTATAAGTGCTGCCTGGCTCGCTGCAACTATTTCAGTTGAAATCCATTATTTCTGGGAGAATTATGTGCCTTGTTAGTGAAATGCAAGCTATTTCCACTCCAGCATCTGCACTGCAGTTGATCTATTATTAACATTGAGCTCATTAAAAAAATGAAAGAATCTGATTTGTGTCTTTAGGGGGGGGGCTAGGGAGGCTTCTGCTGAAGCAAATAAGCTGGCTGTGCTGCTTCCAGTTGACACAGCTGTCAGGAAAGCGTTGGCTGTCGCTGCACTGCGGAGGGACGCTCAGTTACGAGGGCCTTGTAGCCATATGTAAACAATACCAGGCCGATGACAGGTTTATGACACTGGAGACAACATGTGCAGCTGTTAGCCACTGGGTTTTATGGCGCAAAACAAATGTTTTTCAATGCGCGGGTGTTTGGCACGAAGCCACCATAGCAGCGGTGAGAAGGGGAGGATGGGTGGCTGACGGAAGATTTATCCCTACCCGGCAGTGCTGTCCCACGCTGTGCTGAGGAAGGGGCTGCTGGGCTCCTTCTCCTCACCTCCTCTAGGGAGGTTCTTCAGAGGAAGCTGGGCTCCTGTCAGTCGCATACTTGGGTTTTGTGGTTTAAAACACTGAAGGGTTTCCCATGGGGAAAGAGAGAATCATCACTATAGGACAGGGATGCTCTGGTAGCAGCTGATTTCGGCCATGTCATATAGTAGGCACACTGAAAGGAGAGCATTTAAAATAGGGAGAGTAAAACAGCTGTATTAGAGTGTAGAAATACTGACCAAAAATTATTGAATGGGAGGGTACACAGAGGCCTGAAAGAGAGACCTGAGTAGCAATGATGCCTTGGAGTGAGTTTCATCCTGTCCCACTTTTGTGTTATCAGTCCTGAGCACTGATTGCTTTCTGATCCAGACTGTATGTTAGAACAGGTGGGGAAAATCAAGTGAAAGAATTTGGAAAAAATGTAATTTCCTTTAATAAGTATCAGTGACTCATCAGCTACATCCGCAAACAGTAACTATATTTTACAAGTCATTGTGTTGTCAAACCTTGGTACTTGTTATACTTTAGCCTTGGGCATCTCACCTAGACAAGCCATGTCAAGGTACAACTTTGTCAGAGACGCAAGTTTAAAAATGTCTTTCAGAACCTGTCGGCTCCCATGCCTTTTTGTGACAGAAGGATCCCAGCACAGCCTGGTTAGTATGTGGTTAGACACTAAGTTATGGTAAGTTAGTAGGGAGTACTAGTAAAGGAAATGGTCTAGGACCTGTTCCCCAGCCTTGCAGGCAGTGTCACTCGGTAGTTAAATTCTCTTCCAGCACACTGCTTGGATCTCATTGACCTCCAAGAGAATGGTCCCTGGCCTATGCTGTTCTCTCACCCTAGACTGGCATTGACTAGGTAAGTGCTGGTTATCACTGGTCAAAAATATACATAAGGAGTACACAAACATATCAAGGGCTTCATGGGCCAGGGCTTGTAGTTATGTCCCTGTCTTATTTAATATACCGGTGTGGATGCAGCTTTAGCACAGATCATAGTGTCAAACCCATTTTCATTAACTCTTAGTTATACAGGACAAAGAGCTGCTACAGGATACTGGAGCTCCCCTTTTCAGTGAGGCACATATCGTCTCTTGAATCTCAAGATACTTCTTTCAAAAAGACTTTCATGATAAATAGGAATGGTTACTTGTTCACAAAATAAAAAACCCTACAGAAAATAAAGTACCCAGGGATACTTTATTGCAGGTTCCCATCTGCAAATATTCTGGGAATGTGAAAATTGATCACAAAAACCTGCAGAACTATTTGTAAAAATTTTCCCCTTCTTCTTAGGGTGTTGTCTTCCTCACTGATAATTTTTTCCTTCACGTTTTTAGAAAGAAGCAATGTTTCTGAATGAAAGGTATAAAAAATTGAAGAAAATCCAGGAAATGTGTTTTCCTTACTTAGAGTTTTCAACAGTGTCCTGAATTCAGAATGAGATTTCCTCTTTTATTTGAAGTATCATCTTCTCCCAGCTACATTCAGCTTTCAGTCCATGTTTTTTGATAAAAAACATTTTTGTTTATGCTTCAGAAGCAAAGGAAAACAAACAAAGTTACAAATTTATTTAAAAGTAATTTTTTATCTCCTGAATTATTTTAAAGAGAAGATTAAATCTCAGCATTCGACTTTGAATAGTTGCGGTGTGAGAATACAATATTCAGCAAGAAATGTTAATATAAGCAAAATAATTACATTGCTATATAGCTGGGGGAAAATCATAAAGGGAATGATCTTGATTTGAGAGCTAAAGATCAGTAATTGTGCTGTATTTTATACTTAACAGCATGTCCAGATGACTGGGTAACACATTTGAGAGAATTATCCCATCACACAGCTTTTGGAAGAGCTGTTAGTTATTGCCTTCTAAGATCTTCATCATCTAACTTTAATTTTTGAAGTTGTTCACATCCTTGTCAATATTGATATTTTTTTTAGTGAGTGCTGGAAGTAATGACTGTTTATGACATATCCTACTCACAAAATGCCCCTTTTTCTAACCAGATCATAGCATAGTCATCTATAAAAGCTACATATTCTTGCCACAAAAAGCAGATGCAGCTGGAAAGAGAATTTCAATTTTGAGCAACTATTTGTATGTGTGGTGCATAGTTCCACGAACAGCTTCCAGCCTTCCGTAAGTGCTCTGCCTTTTAGCTCTGGGTGAAGTTTTATAGCCACCATAATCTTCATCCTCTGATAGAAAAAACCTAGCAAACACAGATGGACAGTGAGATTGATGATGGTGCTCTCCCATATCCTCCCTCTCTTCCTTCCCCCGCGAATACTGGGAGAAGACACACCATGCCCTCACAAGGCATGTGAGAGGTTTTCTCCTGTTTTAACTCCATCTGCTACATGGAGGGACTGAGTATGCATGGGCAGTCCTGATGCTGGATGACATAGATAATATTAGGTCAGAGTGATTAGACCTAAATGGTATAATTCTTGTAGTATTAGTGCCTGACGATCAACAGAAACAACCAAAAAAAATGGCAGAGCAAAAGCATGAGTCAGGAACTATCAACATTCACATCCATCTGAAATCATAAATGGAAAGTCTGTGCCTAAATATATACAAAGTATTATAAAAGTCCCTTTTACTTTTCCTCTGCCTATATGGTGACATTATCCATGATCTTAAGTCTTTTTCTCATATGTCTTATGCTTGTGGATTTGTTCACAGCAGCACCGTTTCTGTCATATCACTTATGAGAGTCACATCTTCCTATACCCTAAGCTGAAATGTCTAATCGTGTCTTTATCACTTCTTGACTATTATTTGTGTCTTTGCAACCTTCTTAGACCTGCCTCACCAAGGAAAACTGTAGCTCTTTTCAAAGGAGAGGGAGGCGGCCAACGCCTCTGCTCACTGGAACATAAAAACCCAGCTATTCCTACAAAACTTGCCAAATATTTTGGAAAGAAAAAAATGGAGCAATGCAATTAGTTAGGCAGGATATACACACATTTGGTGGGTCACCTGTAAGGTTACAATAGCAGAAGCCATCCAACAGTTGCAGGAGAGCTCAGCACGGTTCCTGCCAGCCCGGAGCAGGCACTGCTGTAGCTGTCAGGGTTCCTGTCTTCCTCCCGGTTGTGGTTCAGAGCGCATTCCAAATGTTAGCTTGTGAAATTTAGTACATGCCCAGCAGAATCCCAAAAGAAATTTCTGACACAGGAAGAGTACTCTGGGGCAAAAAATTTTTGGGTTAGCTATATTTCAGCAAAATGGAAGAGAATACATATGAGATATGGGTGGGCATGAAAGGACTAGAAGACACATGGCTCTAGACAACCCCAAGACAAGCTAAGTTGCCTAATCAAAAAAGCACTGCTTGTGCTGTCTGTCTCCAGGATGGAAAGTCTGGATCAGGAAAATGACTACTGCAAGCTTAAAAATTCTAGGAAGCCAGTGGTCTGAAATCTCCCTTTCTAATCCTCTCACAAGATGTGAGGAAAGTAAGAAAGCATTTGCACCTCTTGAAAGAGGAAAAGAAACTTTTGAACTTCCAGAAATGAAAGTTAGTGTGAATTTTCTGTCTTGTATATAACATGAAGATGATTTTAATGACAGGGCCAACAAACAACTAAACAACTTTCTCCACAGTGTGATAAAAATCTATACAGTTTGCTGAAGACAATCAACTGCTTAGTAAAAGCCAACCCCAACTCATCAACATTCAGTGAATGCTTAATGTTATTTTTCTAGCAATTACCCTCACTTGGCACTGGCTTGATACTAGGGAGTAGAAATATTTCTGCAATTGCAGGTTAGTGTTCCACCTCACCAGCAACTGGCTGTTTCTTCTACCAAACTGACAAGAGAGACTTCCACTTCCCTCAGGATGAAAGCCTATTTTTGTATGCCTTAGGAAATGTGAGGGTATAAACCCATGATTCTCAAGATAGCCTATCTAATTTATAGCCTTATCTAACTTACAGATATGGCCTCCTTCATATATAGCAACAAGAGCTTTTATGCAGTCATAGTGAGAAACTATATACAATTCCTATTGTATTTTTGTTCTTATATATCCTTGTCTGATTTTTAACATTTGTTTCCCCTGGAAGGAAAGGTTTTGCAAATTTTTTTGTTAGCCTTATACAGAAGATTGTCTTTTCCCATGGAAACATTGTATGTCTTTTAAATAAGATGTGCTGTCAATAAAGTCGTATTATCGCTAGGTTCTTGAAATATAGGAAACCTTTTTGATAGGGAGAAGACACACCTTGAAATGAATTAAAGTCCAAAGTATTTGCAGAGCTCTAGTAATCTGGCAGTTTTCCTCTAAGAGGTTTGATAGCTGAAGGTTATGAAATCAACAGTGCAGACAAGGAGATTTTTACCATGGCCTGGCTTTTAATTTGCACTTCTGAAAAAGCAATATTCTTTTTTGTTCTTTTCTTGATTCCTTTTAATCAACATGTCTCATTTCCATTCATGGCTGGCACTTCTGCAAGAATTTTCATTCAAATGTGCTAAAAGTAACATGACCTCCTAATGAACCTCTTCACACACACACGCACACACACTTCTCTGGAAGAAATCAACAATCTCAAATTAATTTGTTCTCTACTTGGGAATGGACTGGTTTGCTGACCTAAACATGAAGATGCAGATAATTTCTGACTACTGACATAGTTACTTGCTAGTGCATTGGTTAAAGCAGAAAGATTTAAATATCAGTATTTTAAATCAGCGAGCTGAAAGCCACAGTTTAAATAACTGATTTTTATCTTTTTTTTGCATAAACCATTTTTGCAAAAAAAATGTTGATTCCTTTTGCTACTATATATTGTAACCTACTCACATTTTTTAAAACAAGTTCTATAGACCAGGCCTCAGACCTTCTTCTAGTGCCAGAAGACTGGACAATTAATATGTGACCACACTTGTGATGCATGGGCAGTAGAGAATCTCTGTGAGTTCCTTCAATCCCTATTCTGTGCACCCACCTGGTGGCAGGATCCCTAGGAAAGCAAGGTGCTTGGACAAGGTTACTGCTGGCAGAGTGTTTCATTTCCTTCCGGGTTGCTCCTGAGAAATCAGTAGGAAACAGGGCAAAGAGGAATGGGCTATGAGCCAGTGGAGCTATCCTGGCAGGCTACACAAAACCAGCAGATCATGGGTTGAACACTCCTGACTTAAACAATGGAACAAAAAACAGTGTTTATTCTTATATTCTGTCTCCATTATTTCTATCATATATGCCCACACCTCACTGCTTAGTTACCAGGTGCTAGATCCTTTTTTACTTATGATTTAGACCAAGCTGCATATGGATAACAACTGGACACTTTGCATTCACATAAAGAAGAAAAAAACTACCAAAAATGTGCTGAGAACATTTTTTAAATGGGGGAAAAGAGCCTTATAATAAAAACAGCTGACTTTTTTAAGAAAGGGGAACAATATCTACCAGTGAATTGAACGGCAGTGGTTCTTTCTGGTCACGCTCTCACTAAGCTTTCAGAAGTGGTGGTAGATCTCCTCCTCCTCCCCTCCCATATTTTTTGAAAGGTCTGAGAGGAATATCAGCCTCTCTGCTTTTTCAACTCCCAGCTGGTTTCTCAGGTTTGAATTAAATAGTCACCGAATGGAACTAAGAGAATGCAGTGAAATGAAAAAAATCATCCTCTGTCCTGCAAGATGCTAGTGCTGTCAAAAGCCAGTTTAGCACTTCAGCACACTTTGGTTCCAGGTTCTTAGCTGTACAAGCCATGTGTATAATGTTTGGACTGTTTTTGACAGCAAGTTGAGATTTCTGCAGGGTTTTATTTCCTGTAGATATTATCGGCTGAGACATTGTCATTTCTTGCCATGTTTTCACAGTTCATTGTACGTAGCCTTGCTTTTAACACAGGCAAAGTTAAACTTTCAAAAATATGAATTTTATTTCACGTTGCTTCTCTTCTTTTCCAAAGCTGCCCTTCAAACTGTTGACACTTACTAAACAAAAACACCAGCCTCCAAGTTGGAACTGCAGGGGACTGTAAAGCTGAGACACAAAAAAAGCTGCAGGCACACAGTTTGCATCTGAAAGCAAGACTGGTTGCATCTGTATGCTGCTTTTCCTCACTTAATTAATGCCTTCACAGGCAGGACTAAGTAACTCGTGTACAGCTCCATGATAAAGTATCTATGTAATGCTGGATGGCTGTTAGAAAATCAGTATGATCTCTTACCACATTTTGCAGATTTAGTGACTTTAGTCCCTGCTCGCTGCAGATAGGCAGTAAATATGCCCTCAGTCTGCTGCCAAGCATCTGTATAGACTTAAACATCTGTAGAGTAGGAGATTAAATGGATTGTCTAATATAGTGAACAGCAGGCTACATAATTACCCTTTATTTACTTGTAACAAATCAGTTAGTACAAAGAATTGTATTTTCTCCACCGAAAAAATGCTGCATCAATTAAATTGGAAACTGCACTTGTATTAATTCTGTCAATGAGCAGTATAATTTCAAAGTGGACAGGGTGACTATAAGGGCACAGAAAATAGATTTTTTTCTTTTGAAGGGTTGGCAGTAGTACGCTAAGTCTTTGCAGTAATTCCAAAGAGTTATTGATTTTGGAGCCAAAAAGAACGTTTGCATTCATTCGGCTTGACCTCTCATACAACAGAGGGTTTTGCACAGCAAATTCTCCAATAAACCCCCTAGCTTTTTTACTCTGTTTTTAAAAGACGCTTAAAAAAAAGTCCTGAAGTAATGAGGGAACTGAAATCTGCGAGTTTAACTCACGCTGTAAAATAGATGTGAACACAGTGAATTTAGTACTTCTGGCACAGATTTATTTGAGTCCCACATTTAGGGTCTGCCATATTTTCACACAGCTTCTGACCTTTATTCTGTCAGTCTGAAAAATACTTTCCCTTTCCATTAGAACTGGAGTAAAGAAACAGTGCCACATTTAAGACTCGTTTATTCTTGGGCAGTGTGTATGAGAAGTGCCAGATGAAGTATGCAGAATGTAACATCCACACTAAGGCTCTGGAGTGATCTAGACTGATCCAACAATCCGCATTTTTGTTTGAAAAGAGAACAAAGGAGAACTAGAAAATGTGACTAATGCACTGTAACACTGCCACTCACCTGAATGCACAGAGAACACGAAGCAATAGCTCTAAGGAATAAAATGTCTGGCATACGATTCAGTTTAAATGTGTGACTTTTTACTCCTTTGTTTAGACTGGGCCTTCCAATTCAGTCCCTACCCTTGCCATTCAAGGTAGGAAGAGGACCCAGAGATATTTTGTGCCAAGGTGTGTCTGCCTTGCTTTCATTCACATCTGGATTTTTTTAAACTGAGGAAATGTGAAGCTTTATGAAGCAAAATTAACCAATGAAACATTATTCACAGGCTCTTTCACCCATCTGCTCAGCTCAGAAATGATCTTATTTCTCTGTAAAATATTAAAGTTTGGAGTGACTGAACTTGGCAGGAGGGAACTATCTAATGGAGTGGGATCCTGCTGAAACCTGTCCTACCCTAAGGGACTTCAGGATGGTGCTGAGGGTGCTGCTCCACCTGGGGTTTGCCCGAGCTTTCCTACTGCTGAAGAAAGCTGAAAAGACTACCTGTAGTCATAAGTGTTTTTCCTTTATCCCTTTACCATGTCTCCCCAAAGGTGTTCTCACAAACAGCTAGAAACTCTAACAATAGAATGAAAAATCCTGCATTGAAGCTCTGAAGGTGCTTTTAGGTATAACACTGAAAAATGTACTTTTTTGCTCCTAATAGAAGATTGTATTATGTATATTGTACATAATACAGCTCTGTAGAATACCCAACTCTCCAAGGACTTTTAAAAATCATTAAAAGGATTATCAGACAAAACAGCTTTGTATTTAAGTCTTAGCTTTCAAGTAAAGTGGCTGTGTCAAATGAACTCATGTTGAGGCAAACAACTTCTTTTACAGATTATACATGGACCTCAAGAGAGTATTTACAGCACTGGAAACTACATGATGGTATTTCAGTGCCCTGCAACATTTGATATCTTTGCTCCTTTGATCTGTCTTGTATCTACTGCAGAAGAGATGCCAAATTATTGAAAGCATGAGATCTTAGGCGCATCTGTAAAATCTGACTGTGTGCACCTGTCATACATAAAATGCATCTTTTTGGGTTCCACTTGGCATTTGAACATGAAAAATGGGCATCTTTGCATTCTGAGCAGCTTGTGAACCCAGTTGTAGTTATCAATTTTGCATGCACGTAGGCTCTTTAAGTACTAAATGAAACATGCTATTCAATAGGGATGAGCAGTTAAATGTCTATACTTCTGAGAAAACCTAATAAATAATGTGTCTTGTGTTCAGAAGAAGTCAGGAAAATGTTTAATTCCAGAAATATAATTAGGTTTTCAGCTACAATATTTTTATACTAAATTGCATATGTCTCAAAGATAGCGTTACTAAATCATAATTTAATTCCTACGTTCTAACTATGACTACTAAAGTGTCCATATGTCACCTGTCATACTGGATTTTTAATTCCTGTTCTTTTCTTGATCCTTAAATTATATGGCTTTTACATTCTCCAGCTCCCAAAAGCAGTCCTTCTGTTCAAGCTACAGAGAATCATATTTTTAGGGCTGGAAATGGCTGGTTCACTTCTTCCCAGCAGTTAAGATGGCAGTTCCTATACATGCATATGTCTTAAACCAGTAAGACATGGTCATATCACTGCAACACTTACACCTCTTCAGCCACTGGTCCCAGCTGTCAAAAGTACAAGTAATATTTTAAAATGTAAAGTGAGCGGGGATGGCTATTAATGCTGCTGAACAACTACTGCATCATGCTTCTCTACTGATGGGGGAAACTTTCTGTCACCAGCAATTAGATTAGAAAAACACAGCTCAGTTTTTAAATTCCAACTTTCTTCCTTCTTCTGGTCTTGTCAGAAGGCAGGTACGGAGTAAGAAGGACCTACTGCAATTGCTGTGATATAATGATTTTGAAAATCTTAGCGGTTCCAAACAGGCAGGCAAATAGAGAAAAACTTCTTTACATTATTTTTAGGTGCCATTTTGAACAGAATATCAGCAATTTTGGTGACAACGATTCTGTGACATCTGATACCAATCTCATGAGACATATTATGCTGCTTTATGTGCCCCAAGTACAGGTTCATTCCCTGACAATATTTCTGTTCAAAATCAGTGGCAGCAGAATGTGACAAAAATCGAATGCTTTCATTATTAAAAATCTTCTTTTAAAAAACAAAAATATTTCATTGTGATAGGTGAATATTTCTGGTATGGTGAAATAAGAGGAGAGATGAATGGACATGATACAAATAATATTTTCCAGCGTACATAATTTTTGGTAAGTAAGACACTCTGCCACCTAAGAGGAGGATAATTTATAGTAATCATCTCTGCAAACCTTGCTCATGTCTTTGCTGTTGCTCTGTGTTAGTAGATGAAGAAGCAGTAAAGACACAGTACTTTCAGTTTAGCAGATGTGTACCTGTTTTGCAGGATGGGAGCATACTGCACACTAGAAAACAAGTAGCACACATACGCACGCATACCTAGATGCACACACACACACACACACACACACGCACACAAGTAATCCTTATTTACTGTATGAAGAAATAGTTGTATGAAATGTAACACTCACAACCATGCTGTGCATCCACCTCCTTAGCCAGAAGAATGAGCTACACCAGCTCCATGCACGCACTGGGCCAAGGTGAGCAGAGGCTACGAGCAGCAGAGACTCTGCACGAGTACAGAAGAGATATGGGCCAGGTAAATTCCTTACTAGTGTACCAGGAGACCTTCTGTTTAAATACAGAGCTGTATTTAATGTTTTAATGATATGTTCCCTGTTTTTAACAGTTACTGTTTTATCAAATCCTGCTGTCCCGAGGGCTCCTGATGATGTCAGTGAGAGTTTTGTGTAGACAGGGATTTTGGGACATGGCTCATAATAGAAAAGATGATTGATGTAAATTAGAATACAGAAGCATTGATAGGCTGATCTGTCCAAAAGCAGTCTGACACAGGTCCATTTGGCAGAGACCAACACGAGGAAAAAAAATATGAGCATTTATCTCCTGGGACTTACAAGCTTGCCATTTGAACCAACAGACTGCATAACATCCTAATGCACTTGGCCAGCAAAGCAGCCAGCAAGATTACCATTCATAGACTTTGAAATGAAACACCCTTCACCCTGTTTATGCTTCATGCATGATTAAGTGCAAAGAAAGCAAGCCATATCGGTACGACAATCTGTCAAGGAGAGGAACCTCTTGCACAATGATAAAGCAAACATCTAAACACATTTTCAGTGTAAAACCACTTGTGTTGTTTATAGAGTATTACATGAAAACTGTGTTAAAAGGACATTAAGGCTGAAAAGTCAAGCTTCTCAAAGTCAGGAAATAATGGAATTCAGACTGCTTGTGAAACAAACGTTTTGTTCTTTTGGTAATCATTATTACCCAGTAATTAGATATCTGCATGCAGTGTCTTTGCATTGGACCCAAGTCTTCCTCAGAGCAGAGCATCGATAGTGCTCAGTGAGTTAGAGGCTATTCAGTATTTGAATTTAGACTCATTATTCAGTGAATTTTTATTTATTTACTCACATACCTAGGTATATGCTATTCAATGCCACTTCAGACTGTAGCATTCCTTATGTCACGAAAGAGCCAAATTGGAAGGGGCCTCAGAAAGTCTCCCACCCAACTGAAAGAAGGGTCAGCTGTAAGACAAGATGTGGTTGCTCACAACCTCTCTAGGCAACCTGGTCCACTGCCTCTTTTTTAAAAAAGGGTTTCCTTAAATCCAGGCTCAACCTTTCCCGATTCCATTATCCCTACTGCCTTTTGCAACCTCCCCATAGGTGCCTGGGAGGTGGGGGATTCTGTTAAGTGCCCCCAAAGTTGCCTCTTCTGCAGTCTGAGCCATTCCTGCTTCCTCAGCTCCTCCTCACAGGGTGAGTGCTCAAGTCCCAATTGGTGACCCTCTGCTGAACTCTGTCCACTTTATCTTTTCTTCACTGGGCAGGGCAGGGCAGAGAAGGCCACAGCACTCTAAATGTAGTGCAAGGAGTGTCGAGTAGAAATGTGTAATCACTTTCCTGAATCTATTGCCTGTGCACTTGTTAATACAACCAAAGATATTTTGGGACTTTGCAGGCAAGGCACATTGCTGGCTCATCCTCAGCCTGCTGTTCCCCAAGATCCTTGGGTCCTTTCCTGCAGAGATGCTCCCCAGGCAGTCAGTCCCCAGACTACGTTTTTTCACAGGTTTTTTTCTTCACAGGTCCAGAGCTGTGCATTTGTCCTTGCTGGATTTCATAAGATTCCTATCAGTTTATTTAGGTCCCTGTGGATGGCAACTCTGCCCTCAAGTGTATCAAGCAGTCCTTTCCCATCTTCTGTGACCTGCAAACATGATAAGAGTACATGCAATCATCTAATCTAAAACATCAATAAAGATAACAGGATGGTCCCCAGGATAGATCCTTACTCTAGTAGGTAGTTACAGGTACATCAGTAGAGTGAATCTGTTAGAGCCAGCCTCATGTGACACATCATCTATCCTTTTCTTATCCATCTGCTTGTGAACCCAGCCAGACCATAATGTCCTGTGAATGCTGCCATCCTCACCTTCAAAGCAAATGGATTCTGGGTGAAGGCATTCGCCACTGCTGGAAGAGTCTCCCTCTGTTCTGCATCCCTTCTTCCAGGACTACACGCCCACCAGAATGCTTCCTGCCTGTGGCTTACTTGTCTCATGAACACTGGTGCTGCTGCACACTCCTGTCCCAGGGCCTCTCTCACAGCAAATAAACCATAATCTTTTCTTTTTTTTATTGTACAGGATGTGGTCCTGTGACTCATGTACTGCATGCTCTTCAGTTCTTCTGATTAGAGATGTAGGTATTTCAGCACAGGCTTTTCTGTGGAGCTCACTTCTGTCACATGAAAGTAGCAATGCTTTAATCTCTGTAGCCCCTGGGAGAGGTAAGGTGGTGGATGTGGAATTGTTCTGATGTGGAATTGTCTCTGCTGATTCCAAGTTACATTTAAAATGCGTAAGTCTGGTTACTCACAGGATTCAGCTTTCCGTAGCACATTATGCATTCAGACAACAACTCTGAGAAGTTTTTAGCTGGGCCCAGGAATAGCTTTAGAGGCTAAATTTGTGCACCCAGGAAGTGAGAAACACGTACTGAGAATTATTCAAACATGCAGACATCTGTCTTTGGAGCTGTCTGTCAACCACAGCCTCTCTCTGCTGAATGCACAGAGAATTTGGGCTCTGAATTTCGGACAGTTTTTGGAAGTTTGACTCTAGAGCCCCTGGAAGACTACAGCTCTCCAAGGAAGCACTGAAAGCTACATGACTGTGTTGCTGCAGTCCCATCCTTCCTCAAGGGAGGCCACCTTCTTTCTGCCATACATCAGCAGGCATCTTACAGGAAAAAGCTGCTTTCAGTAGGTGTTCCTGCCTAATTCCCTGAACATAGTTCACCCATTCACTGAACAGAGCAGAGAACTTGGATTATTAACTTTATCTATTACACATATCATCAGGCAGTTGAAGACATATATGTATATGTCTTCATATATATGTATATGTATACAGAGACTTTCTGACTTTTCATCAAGTCTGCTTTTTCCTGAAAGTATTTGACTTTGGAAACCTCAGTATAAATACTTTCAATAGACTCAAACATTTGTTTGTTTTCTTAGGTAATTATGTATGAAACACCAGTTAAACTGCTCTACAACACTTTTTCTCTTGCTCTGGAGATGGGCTGTGCGTGTGTGTTTGGGGGGGGTGTGTGTGTGCAGATGTAACAGTTTAGGCTCCTCGCATGCTGAACTTAAAGTCAAATAACACTACTTCAAGTGGCTTTCAGCATAATAGTTCATCTGATGTGAGGATACTAGATGACACAGGACTCAGATCTTTCTCAAAGCCTAAATTATGCAACAACAAAAAGAGGCGCACATCTGAGGTCAACAGAAAGGCTATCAATTACACAGAAAGGTAAACGAGGGAGCTATGGGTGGGATAGAGAGAAATAAGGAAACATAGATTGATTCAGAGTTTTCAGATACAGGGGAAATGAAAAAGAAGCGTAACCGAATTTAATTATATGCTTCCAGATTGAATAGGAAACATGGGTCTCAAAAGAGCCAGATTCCAGGAGGACCTTCTATATGCCTGAAGGTAATAGATTCAGAATTAAGTGCTTGCAATGAAAAATTCTGAGTGAAAATTTAGGCAGAATTCCTGAATTTCACCAATAATACATATCCATCTCAATAACAGTGCTGTTCTGTACTCTTTTTAGAAATATTTTCTGTGGCCTGGCTAACCTGTGTCCATCACTGAAGAAAAATTTACATACTTAAAGCAGCTAGGAATTTATTGAGGAAGCCAGACAAGGATAAGCACGTTAGGGCAAAATTAAATTAAGACTGTGAAAGTGTAAGCTTCTTCTGACTACAGGCTAAAGAGTATTGCAGAAAATTTTTCATGCTTATAGATTACTTTTGAGAGTGGCTCGTGATCTTGTTTTGAAAAAAAAAAAAATTAAGCCAATCTACAACTCCCTAAAAGCTGGCACCATGGTTAGCTTAACATACCCCCATTTCTTTCTAAAATGAGCAGCTGTTAAGTTACGGAACAGAGTTGAAAGCAACCTATCTGTACTAGGCACTCCAGCTACCAGTGAAACAGGAGGAAAAACAAATCACACATTACTAACAGCAGACTAAATTAATTTAACTCTAGTGACAAGTGGCATATAACAAAAGGTTTATGAACTGAAGAGAGGCCAAGAATTCTCTGTTGTTACAGATTGCTGCAGACTGGCCAGGTCAGCAATGTTAACAGACAGAAACATCAGCAGCAGCAACCCATTAACAATACTGTATTTAGAAATGGTGGAGTGTACACTCATAATTTATCTGTGCTCTGACTGCAGTACTACAAAGGCTGGAGTGATTTGGGTTTTGAGGCTTACAGTATCCTCAGATCACCTCTTCCATACAAATTACCATATTTATCAATGGTTCCATCCTGAGCAATAGCTTCCAGGACTCCTGTCACATTGCCTTTGAAAGAGCAGAAACACACCTCTGGGACTAGGACTGGCTGTGAAAACTCTGATGGCACATTTCTATCCCTGGAATTCTGGCAAAATAAAAGTGCTTGGTGGAAATGGTTCAGTTTTGACTATGATTGCGTGGCCAAGTAATTGGGAAAGTTTGAATTAAACTGGGAGGGTTGAAATTAAGAGGTTTCATAAAATCTTGATTATTACATAAAATTCCAAATATGAAACAGCACTTTGGCTCCCATTGTGACTGGTGACAGTCTCTGTAGAGGAAGAGTACTTCCTCACCCCTTCACCCTATGCAGGAGGTGTCAGCTAAACAGAGTCACTACCACATTTGCTAGGTATCACCAGAAGGTTAGTTTACCATGTCTGAATTTAATCTCTCTGGTCTGAATCATTCACAAGATATATGTGAGAGCACCCTGGAGTCCTGTGACTATGAAGAGAGAGAAAATCCTCCTGGAGGAGCTGAAAAACAAGAAAGATTAAATTAAGGTGGTTGCAGGAAAGCAGCAAACTTCTCTGTATTTCTTTCTCTTACTCTGGAGATGAGGGCTGGCTGTATGTGTGTGCCTGTGCATTTTTTTTGTAGCTTTTTAGGCTCCTTTGCTTGCTGAAGGTAAAGAACAGTTGACTTTCTACTCTGGTAAACATACCAAAAGGCTGACAGCACCGTGTATTATTCATTTGTACTCTATGAGTCATCGTCTGCTCTGTTAGTCAAAGAAAATTATTGTGAGTAGGGGCAAAGGTGAAAAATAGTCCAAACCAGAATTATAGGCGTCACTGTACCATATTTTATTAACAAGTTTACAAGCAGCCTTGTGCCAGGACAAACAAGGAGCTAGCCCCTAGGACAGCATAAAGCTAGAGATGGTGGTTTTGGCCCTCAGTTGCCTACATACTTGAGGTCTTAATCTCTTGTCTCCAGAGCCCTAAGCCTAGTACAGCAGAAGTTTCTAAGTCCAATGTAAAAATTTGCTTTCCTAAGTATGTTGTACTATTAAAACCACTAAAACCTAGGACTAGTTTTGAACAAATTCACCATTCCTTTATAACATTTCATCAACAGGACCCAAAGCATTATTAGCCATAAAAATGCCATGGAAATCCCAATTTTCTCCTGGTCCGGTTCAAAACCTCAGTACATGGCTAATTAGGGAGCAGAGCCCTGATGTCCAAATGACCAGAAATTCTCCCAAAACTTACCGCATCTACATTTTATAGTCGTTACTTTAGCTCTTACTGCATCAAAATGTGAATCGTTAAAATGCAGCCATATACAAATCTTACAGAAAATAAAATGCTCAGTGCTAGGGCAGCTGTGCTGCAATCCTGAACTTTGGATTTCTGTCCTAAATAATCTCTGTGATGCTTAAAGAAACCTCTGGGTTTTTTTAGTTTATGTATAATGGGGCTATAAATATTTTTTAGCTCTCAGACCTTCACAGCCTGTGAAGTACTGAGATGATTTGTGAACAAAAGCGTTGCTTAGAAACAAAAATAAAAAAAACCAGGGTTCTCTAATTTTGCCTCTCAAGGAGACTTAGAAACCAAAATAGGTCTTTGAGACCACGTTTCTCCTGAAGTGCATAAGAGAAATCAGCTTAGAGGCCAAAAATGGTGCTGTGTTTAAGAAGCCAGGTGACCCAGAAGAGAGCACCATGTCCTGAGCTGCTGGTTGCCATCAGCTCTGCCACCTCCACACATCCCACTGCTCCTTGCCTTCAAGGTACTCAGAGCTCCAGAGGTGTTTCTGAACCCCCCAGCCCTCCCACGGCTTTGGCAAGCTGAATATGAAATAGTTGTTACCCGCAGCTGCTGCACCGAGTGGAACTCTGGTTTAAGTAATTCATTTTGATAACAATGGGGAGGTTAACTGATCAGTCATTAATTTTCTTGCTTCTCAGTTTTTCCTAATTATCTCCATTACACAGAAGGTCCGCAAGGCATGTTCCTTGGTGAGCATGCCTACTTTTTATTGCTTTTTGTAAAAGTACAACATATGTGTAATTATTCAATGCCATTCTATCTCTCAGCACCCTCCTTGGCACAGCATATTCTATTGCTGAACTCCTCTAGACAATAGTTAACTTCTCGTCTCATGGAAAATGCTGGTTGTATATGCTGCAGCAGTAATTCAAGTGTTGACAGAAAATTGAAGAAACAAATACTTTTTTTCAGACTTGACTGCTTTTCCTGTGGAAATTCAGTTACGGACTGGGGAGACAATCAGGAGCAGCCCAAATGCTCCTGTTCCTTTTTTAAGTCTGAAGAAAAATCTAGTGCAGACAATATTTTTCAGGCACAAACATTTATTACAAAACCATGCAGTGGCAGCAGGGGTCAGATGGCCCATCCAGGTGTCATTCTGCTCTGATACTTTGCAAATGGGCAAGTCTTCTTACACCACTGCGTATTTCTGCCATATATCCTGTGTGTTATCTCATTCTGGAGACTGTCAGATGCAGGAGATTTGTCCAAGTCTCTAGGCAAGTTGAGGCTGAAGTGTAAGGAGACAGAGGAGCCCTGACAGAGAAGGCTGCTAGGGGTGTGCATGCACACCTCAGTGCAGGCACAGGGCACTGATCACACATTACAAGAAGAGATTTCTGATTTAACTGTTGCAACAGCTGCTTCAGCTGAACAAAATCAACTTCCCTCAGTACGAGTCTGACAGGGAATTGAGCTGGAAGGAAGGCAAGGCAGGCAGACACTAGGAGCATATTCATTTTTAAATAGCAAAGCTGCATCAGCAGAAGTCTGAAATCGTACAAAGTCAAAGGGGCACAACTACAGCGCAGGGTTCATTCACTCCCTGTTACGTCTGTCCCATGAGATGTGTGATGTCTGCTGGCCACACGCTGTCCCTACACCAGGAAGAATCTCAGGTGTGCATTGTTTTCCTTGTCCTGATTTCCCTGGGGAAGAACACAGCAGCTGGGAGGGACCTGTGTTGCACTCCCCTCTCATGCACTGCTGGGAGGCTGGGGCATACGGGACGAGCTGAATAAAACACCTGCTCTGCAATCCAGATGTAGGGGCAAGGTTTTCATTTTTAACAGCAGAAAATCTGTGCACATCAAGCTTCTTCTTAGAACCTGGAAAATATGACCCCACTGACCCCACTGAGCTGTGCAAGATTGCTTAGCAGAGAGGAAATGTAAGTAGTTCATGACTATTTTTAAATTTCATTGTAAGAAAGGCGGCTTCACCTTGAAAAAGAAATTCGTAAGACCCTAGGCACAATAGTCTATGATAGAAAGATTAAGACATACATGGGTTGTAAGGAGATAAATATTTCTGTACTCCTCTTGTACTTTCCAGTAGGTCATTCAGTAAGAAACAGTGAGAGGCAAAGAGCAACACCTCTCTGACCTTGTGTGCCATTTTTTAATTAAAAGGCAGGACTTTTTTTGAGAATTAGATGTGGATGCTCACCATAGTATAAACCCAGGTGCATACAACAAAAGATTGTGTTTTCCTTTATGTTTCTCTTAACTCTCCACCAAATTCCCATGCCTCACCCATCATGCTTCCATTCTGGTAACATTTGCAGCCTCTCCTCACTCTCCACTTCCCACATAGCACTTTGTTTCTCTGCAGTACTCACACCAGCCTGTTCTTCAAACCCGCACCCAAAAATTCTCATGAAACTACTGCGGTTACCTCACAGGAAACCTCCACATGAGATACTCTCTTGCACCTAACAGCTGGAGAAGTCAAGTCACTTCCTAAAAGACTTGGTGGGACCTGTGTGCCCAGACCCATTGCAAAGGCCCTCCACTGACTCCCCCGTCTGCAAAGGGAGGACCCAGGTAGTTCTCCAAAATGGGAAGACCATGAAAGTTAATTGTGTTTAGTTCTCTGAATTGAAAGGATGGAGGACTGATTTTCTTCTCCAGACAGATACTGTTATTTTTCTGCAATGCAAATACAAGAGCCAAATAGAGCTTTAAATGGTCTTATACTTGGAGACAAGAGCACAGAAAAGCAATTGCACTGCAACAGCACCGCAATATCAATGGCATCTCTAGCTGTTGTTTTAGAGTTTGTTATCATCATTATCCTGTTTTTCTGTCCTTTGCCCTTAATTACTCATGGTTCACCTGAAGAAGAAGCTATGGAAATGCCATAACGTGCTTAGAGACACCAAAAATGCATATTCTGAAATATTCACACAATGTGCTCTGTCTTACAGGTGAAGCATCTGAGATATTTCAGCTCTGTGATCTGCTCAGAAAGCCCTTTTGCTCGGAATCCAGCTGACAGCCATGGTCCTGCTTTCCCTGTCCTCCTCATCCTCCTCTTAAATAATCTGCACCTTCCGTGCATCCCCCCCTCAATTATATTAATTCTTATGGGAAATATTTCTCCACTACCTATTGCCTTTTTCAGAAACAAATTCAGGAAGAAAATATCTGTGACAGTTAGATAGGCCAGACCTCTGAAGCAGTGACATTGAACATCCATGTCTGTGGAGAAGCTCTAAAAATAAGTGTAGCTTAAACTCACTGCTTACGTTGTAGTGAGCCATGGCCAGCAACACCAAATACATGAGCACCCCCAATGGTTTGATGCCCACACAGCCCCAAAACCCTAGATTAGGGTGAGTACCCAGAGGGCTGTGCAGGGTATGCAGATCATACCCCCATAATTGGCCACTGCCATCTCCTCCCCTTTTCCCCTATATTTGGTTTCCCTTCTAGAAAGTTCTCTGTTACTCAGTCCCCCACTGGCCCATGTTAATCCTCCCCGCCTACCCCTGTACCTATTGGTCAATCACACTTTCTCCCACCTTTATAACGCCCCCGTGCCATTGTATCATTGGTTATTATGTGATTTCCCCTCCCTTTCTTTAGGGGTGTAAAAGCCCATGTGACTGCCATTTTTTTGCTTATTTGTGCCACTTCCTGGATTTGTGTTGTACCCTTGCCTTCAATAAACCTTCTCCTTTTCCACGAAGAAGCCCCTCTGCCTCGTCTCTACCTCTTCCGCGCACCCTTTCCATTGGTGGGCAAGGCGAACCAGGGCTGAAGCTTCGCCTGTCGTCCTGCGCCGCGATCAGCCTCCACCTCCCCCTCCGGTGCGGGTGTGTGTCCAGTGCTGGTGGTCCCCACTAGCCAGCAGACAGCACCGTGGCATGCTTAAATCTTTCTATTGGAACTACCAGAAACACATTAAAGCTTTAGGAAAACATAGATAAGTTTTGTGCCTCTCTTCCAGTAAAATGGTGTTTGAATCTTAAGGGGAAACCAAATAATGTTTCAAACTTAGTTTGCAGGGATTGCTAAGAAAGGAAAACACTGGAATCTCACACAAATGCATATTCAACTACCATTGTTATGTAACTGTGTTTGTAATACCATACTTCTATTTGATACTTTGAGTTTCTAATACTTCCTTGTTTGCGCTGTCTTTAGAAAGTCCTTTCAAGCACTATGTAAACTTCTGTCTCTATGGTTTTGAGGTATTTCAGGGTATCAGGTTGAACTACATTTATTAGAAAACGTGGTCTTATTCTTGCAGACAGCCTAGTTAAGAGAAGAATTGTCATCTATTCTATGGCAATATGGAAATTCAGTTCTACAGCAACTGAACATTCTTCTGCCGGTAGTAGTTACAACCCATTTAGTCACTTTTAAAAAAAATTTATTTCAGATTTCCTAGAAGTGTAGAATACTTTGGTTTCTGAACTAACTTTTGCTTTCTAATTAAAACTGGCACATGCTCTGGCACATGCTCTGACACAAGTCAAAATTATAGGTCATCCTTCCTCTTCAGAAAAAAGACGTTACCATACGGCTTCTAAAATTAGCAAAGGTAGCTGGATATTAAATCAATGGCCCAGCAGATGGATAGATAAAATTTAAACAAGTTATATTCTATTAAACATGGTTAGATCCAAAGTAGTCCTTCAATGCCCCAGGCAGGTGAATTGAGTCAAGGGCAGTGGTCTCTTGCAGACTTTTCTGTAAGTTTTGTTCCTCCACTTCAGCTATCCTTTATGGATTTGTCTGCAGTTTGTTCCTGCCTTTTCTGTTTGATTTGAAAAACCTTTTCTAGCTTTTAGCGTAGCTCTCCCGCGCACTGATGACCTTTTAAATAATTAAAATGCTAACAGTTCGTTCAAGCTATTATGCAACTCACTCTTCAAAGTAGCAGGCAAAGGATCAAAACTGGGAGAAAGAAGACCTTTCTGTGCTGCTTGGTTTTGACTCGCTTTGTTTTCCTGACAGGGTCTGTTTGAGGAGAACTGAGAAGTGTGCTTTGTTACTGGTTCAATAATCAGAAATTCTCAGTGTTGTGTCATTATTCATCTTTTCTGTTTTGATCATTTAGCAATCTTCTCATGTTGTTTTCCTCCTGGATATATTATCTGACATGCAACAACCAGAGTTTTCATAAAGCTCTATGGTGCTTGTGAGTACACACGTAGCTGATGCCTGTTTAAATGGCAGTTTCACACCTTTCAGAGTTGTGCTGCATTGTCCAGAAGAACAACTGGTGCACCACGAAGCTCAAGACACTCTCAAAAGCCTTTACTCAAAACAATGGCATAATATGGGAGGAGAGGTGGAATCTAGGCAAAGTACAATGTTAAATTAAATATCTTGGACTTACTTCTGAAAATGCACCATTTATTTGATTTTACACCAAATCAACAGGAGCCCAGAAAATAGAAAAAAAATGACATTAAGAAGTCTTGATTTAAGAGAAAAAAAGTTGGTAGGTTTAATAAACAAGAGTTACAAAAAAGTCTTCATCTGGGCTAAATAAATGAAAGTGAAAAGGAGGCTAAGCTAGGTTCCCACAGAAGTGGACAAAGTTTTTAAAATGCTAATACACTTGCTCCTTTAAAATTAACGGGAAGTGTCAGTGCTAGGGTGCCACAGTTCTGCTACAGTGAGAAGTGGTATATGAGCCGTAAAAATGCACGGGATTGGACAAATAAACAATTGATTGTCTAAAGGATTATAAAAATAAAACAAAAATGTGTGTTGATGTGACTGGCACCCCCTGCTCCTGACAGTTACTTTTATAAATTTTGATAGCTGTACATGCATTTGTGTCTCTATAGAATCACACATATCAAGACAAAGACATTGGGATTACATCTAGATTGAAATTCTCCTCAGAAGCAGGAATTCCTGCAGCACATCTCCAGGGTCCCAGGTAAAAATCCCAGATAGTAAAACCCAGACAGCAGTTTTGCATATTGTATTTTTGGTAAGTATGTTTAAATAAGTTGCCAGCCATATTTCCACACTGAATTTTACATTTTAAATTCTGCTTTCACCTTGAATGTCTCAGCTGTGAGAATGCCAAACCTTTGATATTTTTAAAGTATGTATGTACATCATCCTGCTCCAATATAGCATCAGCAGAAGACACAGACATCATTACTTGCATTTTGCAAGAGGAAAATCATATACAAAGCAATGACGTTGTTTAACCAAGTATATTCACAAAACCAGTGGCAGCTCGGGATGGAACTGAGAGCACTGAAACATTTTCGAAGAGTCAACACTAAGTCATAATTACATTATTATTTTAGTAGTTAACATTATGGGACGTCAACATGAGAATATATACTACACACAAAGAAAAACAAACAGTTTAATGACACCAATATATGAATGCAGTATTTTGACATGGAAATGGTAAGAACTTAAACCAAAGAAACAAATGAAACTTGGACTAATGACCGTTTCCTCATCATTTTTCTTTCTTTGTAGCAAGAAGTTCGAGACCAAATGAAACATAAACATTTTGATAAACGTGATGCAGGCCCCATCAGTATTTTCTTAGGTGAGAAGACTGACTGATCTTCAGGGCATTTAAGTGTAATATCAGAAGAGTCATTGCAATGTAGGGAAATGATAGAAAACTAGTTCAAGAACCTCAGTGGACAAGGTCACAGCATATTCTGTTCTGTTTTGTAACTCTTCTGCTGCCTGAAAGGTTACCCAACAAAATGAGATGTGGCGTCGGGGCCAAGTTTTCTATAAGATGCACTCCCTGAAATGGCTGTAAACATCTCTTTCTTTTCTTGAGTAGTGGCAAGGTTGTCATTCAAATTACAAGAGCACCTGTTTCTAGATGCCCAGCCTGCTTTCTGAAGACCAGCACCACACTCTGGCTGTCATAAAATAAAATAAATATTTTTTTTTAAGTGATTGCATTTGAGAGATGCACTCACTTTGTGCAATATGTGAACCATTGTAACTTTTAGACTGAAGACAACAAAACAAGAATAATTTCCTTCTGAGCTATATTCCTCAAAATTTATTCTAGCAAATCTAATTCATGTTCAGCTTCAGTTTCTGGTTCTTTTAAATCTCTGGAGAACAATGCCACCTGCTTTGCTTCAGAGTTTCCAGTAGAAAAAACCAGCCATAATTAAAATTTATCAAAATAGAGCATTCCCTCCTATGCCACAATGTCCATTGAAAGAAGGCAATAAACATTAATCTCTAAGTAAAAAATGAACCAAACAAGCTCCTAAACCTTTCTATCAAAGTTAATCTGAATAGGCTGGTGGTATGTACCATGTCTTCTGAAGTTAGCTGATAATTCAGTATAAAAACACTACATCAACCTCTTACATCAGTAAAAGAACCACTTTCCCAAATTATAACCGTTCTATGCATTTTAGTTCCAATGCATATTTTTGCATAACAACTCTGATTTTTTTTTTGCACTTAATAATCTACATTTTCAATACTTGAGGTTGTTAGATTCACAAGGATTTTCACATCATAGACCTACTTGAAAGAGATTAGCATGGATCCCTGAATCTCTGCCAATACCATATTTTTTCCACATAATTTTGTCCAGTCCAGTCTCAAAACCACATGTTTTCATCACTTTGCTCTCCAAAAGGTATTGCATTTCCCGCAGTTCTGTACTAGTTATTCCAAGTCAGGTTACAGCTACTTGACCTTTCCTGCAGCTCCCTAAAAATTACTTCCTGCCTATCTTGAGGTTCTCCTAGCACTTCTCCATGCTTTTTTCACCAGTCATTCCTCGAAACACTCAATTATTCTTTAATTTAGCAACTAGTTTGATCTGTAACTTTGTTTCCCACCTAATTGGGAATTTTGTAAATCTCAGCAGCCTGCTATTGGTTAGCATTTCTCCATGTACATATTTTGTCAGACAAGGAGAAAGTGTCAGGACTCACAAAGGCCAGCCTGGTCTGTGACAAGCATCAAATGCTTCATGGTTTCTCTGCTTGTTATTCTTTGCAGACCACAAAACCTAGAAATAGTCCAAAGGACACAAGCTTTCGTGGAAACTGAAAGAAATTAAGCATTCTGGACAGGCTTAATTCCTGTAATTGGTAATGGCAGATGCCTAATATGCCTGTGTATATGTTGCATTGTGTGGTGGATGGCTAAAAAAGACAAATTTTAGAACACGTTTTTTGGTTTTTTTTGAGGTAGAGAAGTAGACAATAGTAATTTCAAGAGTAACACTCTATAAGTAAATTCTTCTGGAAAAACCTAACTTTTATTTAGAAAACAAGTCAATAGACTGACAAACCAATACACTCTTTAAATCACTCAAGAACATGCTTGAACTGCGTGCATACAGAAAGGGATTTGAAAGCAATTTATCAAAGGTCTTCCTATGAAGACCCTTGCACTGATTAGGTGGGCTTCCAATTTTCCCCTGCAGCTCTATCATCTTTTTTGTGATAAGCCACTGCTTTAATTCTTCCACAGAAGAAAAGGTTTTTAGATCCCTAAGCCTATTTGCTGAGCTCTTCTCCAGTAGAAAAGTTTAAACTCAGGCTAGAATTTTGCATTTTGGAGGCAGCCTCTTCTGAAGCTCTCAGCCCCATAACACTGACAGGCCTTATGATACAGACAGGAACAGCAATGTAATTGGTTTTGTTGCTGTCATTGCCTGACACCAGATGGAGCAGGAAGGATTGTAGAGACTAGCTGATTCCTTTTCCATACACAGCTTGTTAATTTTTTTTCTGGAGGAAAGGTAATTTACATCGGTTGTATTGTCAGTCGTCAATGGGTTGCTGCAGTGTACAGTCAAGCTTCTAAGCAGTGTTTCGTTTTGTTTTCTATTCTTGCCTGGATTCCCCCTTTAACCTTATCAAAGCAGTTAAATTTCTTCAACCTATCAAGCTGAGCCATGTCAGCATCTTTAGATAGTCGCTGTTGACACGGCTGAGCAAAACTGAATTGATCTTACAGCCCTCAGGACATCCTGTACAGCATGCATGCTCTATACTACCTCCATATGCCTGATTTAAAGTCCAGACATTTCTAACTCATTTTTGGCAAGGTAAAATGGTTTGTATCCCTAATGTTATTTAAGATCATTCTGTTGCCACAAATGCTATCCTAGTAACCTTAGATTGTGCACTAGAGATGGAAAAAGAGGACAGTGATGACATGCTTGTTTGCACTAAAAGAAAAACCACAAAAAGACCTCCAATCTGAAGCAACAACAACAAAAAACTGTGATTGAAGATGAGCTGTACCTGTCTGTCTGAGAAAGCAGCAATAAAACAAGGTTAGTTACATTAGAGAACAAAGTGTGGCTGACAAGGCTTCCAGCTACTCTCCATGAAGAACTTGTCAAGTGAATGGCTGTTTTCCAAGCTGTTAGGCACCCAAGTTACTGTACATTTGCTTGTATCCTGTATGTTTTCCATTAGCAAGCATGCATGGTGACAGTAACCTGTGAATCATAAGGATCCAGTCTTTAGCATCGTGGGCACAAAACGCCTGGATTTTGAAAAATATGAACCTTCATAACCAGGTCACCAAGGTCATCAGGAGAGCTCAGGACAACAAACGATCTTAATTAGTCATTCTGTTTACTTCACTCCTTAATTATATTCGTTTCTCCTAATTTTAAGTAGAGAAACAGAAGAAAATTCTCTTGGAGTAAAGGATCACTTTGGTTTTCAAAGGGTCTTTGTTTATGTATTTAGATGCTTACCTGCTTGTGTGCATTTTAGTTAATGACTGTTTACAGAGTGCCCCCCAGAGAGGTGACAGACACTTAACAGTGAGCTAATTTCAGTGCAACAACTAGATCAGTGAAAAATGAATAAGCTTATATAGTGGTGGCCTATGAAGAAAAGGCCACTGACAACAGGGGAAAAAAGTTACATTTTAAAAATAAAGGACAAAATCCTGGGGCTCTGTGTGTAATGAACCATCTGTGCTGGGGTACAGAAAAAGCACTGGCCATACCACTACATAAGCAGGAAAGTATGTCCACTTTGCAGACCTTAGGTAATCATTAAAGAAACGAAAAGCAGAAACTTTACAGCAAACTTTATATACATTAAAGTCCTCTTTGTATAACCACAGACAAAGGTCTCTCCATGAGTTGTAACTCATAAGGTCCTTAGGGTTCTTCTTAATTCACTGTTAAAATGGAATACTGCAGAAATGGTGTTTATCAACAGAGATGTGTGCAAATTCTCCACACAGCAGTTAATTGCCCAGAGAAATAGTCTGCTAAAGTTCTTAAATTATATGGGAAATAGGTGTAAAAACCTTGGGGGTTATTTTGTGCTAGGAGAAACCAATTACTATGACTTGGGAAACAAAGACTTGAGAACCTGGAAAGCAGAAATCTGGCTGTTCTCTGACTCAGTGGAGATACGTCACCTAAACTCTCAAGAAAATGGAGTTATATAGCAGTGAAAATCTGTGCTTTAACATAAACCAGAAAACAAATAATGATGAACAGAATAAGAATTAAGATAGATTTGAGGATTTCTTCTGAAATGGGAATTTTCAGCTTGTGGTAACAAGAACATTGTAATACCAGAGCAAAATTGTGGGCAGTATAATGTCAATAATCTCATTAGCAATAAATAGGCTGGTGATATGGAACAATTTGTTCATCTCTCAAATTATGACTTACTGGAGCATTCTGATTTCAGAACTTGATTTCAAAAGCATTTCAGACCTCGTTTTTCTTAAGAGCAAGAGGGATTTTCATTTATATGTTATTCTCTTTCACCTAAAAATCAGTGTTTAATCATCTTTCATTGTGCTTTTATTCAGAGTCAAGGAATGCACTGCACTTCTTTCACGGAGCATTCACAAAAAAAGTCTCAAGTAGAACTCAATTAACTTATTTGCATGCAGATGGTTTGGAAAGTAATTTTATTTGTATCTACGTCATGATTCATGGATTGTGATTATTCCAGAATCCACTTGTCAGAAAATTTATACTAAATAAAAAACCACCTTGAGATGATATCTTGTTTTCCCTCTCTTACTTTACCAGAGCAAGAAGCCAGTTAAAAGTGGTGATGGTTTGTAATTGTACCTCTGACTGAAAACGCAGTGATTTCCTCAGGAGTCACTTTTTGGGTGTTCAGATTAGAGGCAATAATAGCATGTGCATTATCCCTCCTTCATTTGTTCAGCCAAAATGCTGAGCTATAAAATGCCCTACAATCTAAAATCACTGCCAGTGCATTCTGTGCTGGGATTTTCTGTGTGATACAGAAGTAAATCAAAACAACTGGAATGAACACACACACACACACACACACACACAAAATCATGGTCATAGCATTAAAATTTTCAGTCCATGATTTACCTATAATTTGTAGAAAATTAATAATGTGACAAATTCTTGCATGCGAGTAACAAAAAAGATGTGCAGTTTTTGTTTTTTTTTTTTTTTTTTTTTAATCCATAATTACAGGAGTAACAAGTTGTGTACTTTTTCCTCAAGAAGATAAAGGAAGCCTTGGGACAGCTGAATGGTGTGTGAGTTGCACAGAGGCAGCGTTAATAATCAAAGGACTTTGGAGGAACAGCATCTCTTAGGTAGAACTGCTCATAGGTGTTTCCTGGGTTTACAATAAAACATGTTTTGGAGACAACTTCCGGAGTAGAGGGAGGAAGAGTAACCAGAACAACTGATACTTGCTCCCTGGCATTTTCTTATACTAAATCATCTGTTTTGGTCAGCCACAGAGCTGATGTTTGCTGCCAGTAGTGGTGCTTCCTACCTGGGGATTTGAGCAGGAGGCCGGTCCTTGGAAGCGCTAACATTGGCACAACTGCTAGCAAAAGCCAAAACCAAGTCTTGTTCCCACACAGCCTCTGTAGTACTCAGCTACTGAGAGCCGGTGAAAAGTGACACCTCAGCACAACTCTGGTCATTACATATTTGATCTCTCATGGAGAAAAAAATAAATGAGCTGCTGTGGTCTGAGATAAATATGCTCTTCTCCTGAAGTATCAGCTCAGGTGTCTCCACATCAGCTTCTCAACAAGAGTTAAAGGGAAGGATTTGTCAAACAGAAACACAGTCTGTCACATACGAAGTTTTTACTGCTATCCCACATACAAATAATTGAAAATAGGCTTACGTATCTTGAGGACTAGAAATAAAAACTATGTCGTGCACTTTTCTGTTAAAGGGGGTTAATAATAAGTGCTGCTTGTGGAAGGGTCTGGCTATTTTATAGGGTTTCACCCCTTTTCTTCTTGCATGTATTTAGAAAGTTTTATTATGATATTTTCCTAGCTTGCTGGAATGGGTGAAGAGATCAAAGGAGGACAGTATATAGTAGCCTTGTGTCCCGAAGTGAAATTATGATTCAGTTATTAGCTCTGCTACTCAGAAGCATACATGAACTAATGCAGCTTCTATCCACTTTGCCTTATCTATTGTGACAAGCCTCCGGGGGGCTGATCCACATGAAATTCATTTCACATCTCATTCATTGAGTGCCTGGGATTTGAAATACCTTTCTGCTTTTCTAGGTTTCAATAAGCTAGACTGCACAGACTCATTGCCAGCAAAAAGTAAGAAAATAAATGTCTCTGTAGAGATGGTGCTTTCAAATTTCCTGTGATGACACTGGAGATGCGCTGACATTAATTTCAGGAGTTGTGCACGTGTGTACCTAGGACAAGGATGACTTAGAGAATAATCATACTTTTCAGACCAATGGAAATATGTTTTCTTATATTACAGTTAATATTGAACTTTATATCACATTAAGTAAGAAATATAAAAGATTATATTCAGTCTCTGATGTATGACAATGAAAGCTTATCTTTGCCCCTAACATCAACTAAAAAAATGCTCAAGCTTCACTTTGAGAAAGTTGAACTTTTAGGTGTTTGGCAGTTTGTACTCAGTTTCTGTACAAATTTTACTGATGAAAGCAGAGCAAACAAGAGCCTATTGTTTGTCCAGAACATTGCTTTGCATATTTCTAAGCAAAAACCTGGGAGAGGGACAATATTGCTAGAAATATTACAGGAATCTTCTTCAATATAAAGAAGCATCATCAACAAAAAACAATTCCCCTCCTCTTTTCATTGCTCCTCAAAATGACCAAAACTGTCACTGCTGGGACACACAAACCAACACCTCCAGCAGCCTGCAGGCCTAAAGGAAACAGGGCAATAATGGTGTTTCTTGCACAAACTAATGGTTATCGGAGATCAAAGTGTGAGCTCCTGTATTTTTTAAGCAGTTATACTAAATCCTTGTGTCAACTAGGACAAGACTTAGTCCTAGGACCTCACCTACGAAAGGATATGCACCCAGAAAAAGACTGAGATGGACATTAGTTGCCTTCATGCGAGAAGCCAATGTATTTTTCAGATTGCCTGTGTGTTTTCTCCACCAGAACTGTCTTCAGTAGTGGGGGCAGAGCCCAAATCACCCCATGCTGGGGCTCACATTACAAGACTAAAGAATCAGATTTACTCTTGGCTTTTCTAGTTCAATGAATCTTTCAAAATAAATTCACTTATTGGGTCCAGTTATCTTATCAGAAACAAACACCTAAAACGCAAAGGGATTACTGACTGTCTTTAGCCTACCATGCCAAGAGCACTATCAAAAATGGTGTTTTCAGCTGAGGGACCTACACGATCCAGCTGAGTTACATGGGATAAGGAAGCGAATTTAATACAGCTAGATCCTGAGATTATTAAAGCATTGCAGTGGCAGTCAGCATGGAAAAGGCAGACTTGATTCTCTATTACCAGGTTTTCCCTTTACATCCTCAGCCTGAATATTTGTTCATGGGATGAGAAGAGGTGGTTTCATGGTTCAATGTGTAACTGCAGCCCTTGAGGAGGGCACCCACGCACAAAAGTGTGTGCAGCCAACCCTTGAACTGTGAATACTTCTCATACAAACTCTTCTGAGGTGATGCCCTCCTCCTTCCCTTGTCTGCTGGGCAAAGGAAAGCCCCTGCAGGGGACAGGCTGTGAGTACATGTGCAGCAATGGGGAGAGGCAGCTCCTCAGGGAGAGCTGAGCCTGCTCTATGACCCTCACTTGGGTCTGTCCCCTTGTCCCCTGAAATTATCCTGGGTGCTCAACTGCTACCTGAGGAGAGGTGTAGATGGAAATCAAGACCAGAGCCCTTCTTCCCCTAGTAAACCAGGCCACAAGTAATCCTTAAGGCACTATGCAGTACAATAAGCAGAATCCTTTCAGTGAAGTAATTTCCTTCAGCTGGGTAATCAGTGCTCAGACTAAACCTGAAGATAACAGTACCACAGCTGGAGAAATGTGAATTCACTGATGAGGTATTCTAGAATCATAAAAATAAAACACATTCTGAACATTTTCTAAATTCTCATGAAACAAAATTTGGAACCAAATTTTTCCTTAGTTCTTCCTTAATTTCAATACCAATAATTAATTAATTCCTCCTAGGCAACTCTTACATGCAATATGCTCTAATATAAATAATTTTAGCATTCACAAGATCTCTAATAATGTGTTCTGATTTTTAATACAAGTTATCAAAATAATTTTACCAAATTATCAAAATAATATTAACAAAATGAAGCAGAAAATACCAATTTACAACTTCTGTCTAAATCAACATGCACACTCGAGTTCTTGGCAGATTTTTCTCATTTGGTGATGTGCAATTTCTTCACTGGTTCCTAAATTACAAAACACACAACACTGGGGAATCTACAAATAAAGAAACAAATTTAACAAAACCATGGGATTCTCTTTGGATAATGGCCTCCCCACAAGTATCATTTTCTTCTTAAAGCAGCTTTGCATTTCTCAGTCTCTGATGTTTGTTCACCCACACACATTTTGTGTGATTTTATAAATTAGTGGTAGGTCTTGACAACACCCTCTTTCTTTCAGGCACTTGTACCAAGAGATTATACCCTATATCCCTATATCTTACAGTTACTTTGTTTGAAGTGTTTCTTCTAGTTGCTATCATGCATACACAGGGTAATATGCAAATCATTACATGCAACATTTTTTTCTTTGATGCTGAGCTTACGAACTAATTTAAATATTGGTTTCCCTTATAATAAAACACAAGCCTTCCTTCCAGTGCAGTCACTCTTTCTTCATGAAATGGAATTGAATCAGCATGAGAGTACACTGTAATCTTTCAAAAAGCTACAGTTAGTGGATATAAGTTGGTTTTGAGATGTTTACTGACAAAATATGCATCATCTAAGCAGTTGAAAGCAATTAAATTAACAGTTAAGGAAATTATTATTGTTAAAAGTTCTGTATTGCTACTGAATTTTTTGATGCATGCACAATATAGATATGATTCTTAAAAACACTGTTCTGAAATACTGTGACATTTTCTTCAGTATGGGACACAAATAATACTCCCTTGTAACACTTTGAATTGGGGAGTATGCAGTAACTGGTTCTTCAACTGTCAATGCAAAAAAACATATGCCAATACTACTTTAAACATCTTGCTAAGAAGGTGTGCTGTATCACTTTGCTGTAAATTTGGATCCTACACAGATTTTTATGCAAGCCAGATAAGCATGGCCATTTCTCTATATATTGCATATTTACCTTCTGAGACTGTGCTCTGTACCGAATTAGTGGGGTCCTATTTTGGTAAAGATATGCAATATTAGGGAGCACTGTTTACTGTGTAAGCAGGTATAGTTTACACTATCCTGAACTTTTCGGTTCCATGATTTTGTGCTTGTGATTTTCTTATGAAAAACCTGTCAGACAAGTCACATCAGTTCTTAGGTTTATTTTCATCTGATAGTTTTGTATTTTAGCACTTTGGGGCATGGGTGTGTGTGTTATCCTTTAAATTGTAAATTTTTTGATGAAATAGAATGAACTTAAAACAATGTCATATTTATTTGGAAATACACTGCATGGGAATAAAAAGGAAAAAGTTGTCATACATCTGTAAGTTCAATATGCCATGCATCAGAGGTTATGCCAACCATAACCTCTGATGCACAATTTCTTAAAGGCATGAACTTTTCCCTTCATGGAGGAGGGAAAGATATGGAGTTTTCTCCTCCATCTTGTTCCATGTATGTTACCTGTCAATACAAGAAATAATGTTTATCCCTGTTTTTCAGCTAGGATAAACTGCTTTATTTAAGCCCTGAATAAACAGAATACTTATTAAAAATAGAGGTAATCCACCTTCTAAATCATAGAATGAGTTGTGAAACAGCACCTGTCTGCACTGCCAGATTTCTTCTAATGCCATACCTGCAGCGCAGGCACACCTTTTAAGTCTGTCAATTTGACCAGAATACACAGTGGAGAAGGAAACTCCCCACTGGGGAACATGTTCGGAATCAATAACAGAACTGCCTCAATCTATTGTGAAGAGCTTGTTAGGGGACTAAAATCTAAATCTGTGTATACACAGACAAAACTGTGGATACATCAGGCACATCAATGCAAATTAAGCTAAGAGATGAGCTCATCCCAAGCACAAATACAGTCTGGGCAGCAAATGGATAGAGACCAGCCCTGAGGAGAAGGATTTGAGGTGTTGGTTGATGAGAAGTTCAAAATGACCTGGCCATGGGTGTTTGTAGTCCGGAAAGCTGACTGTGTCCTGGGCTACATCAAGAGAAGCGTGGCCGGCAGGCTGAGGGAGGTGATTCTCCTCTACTCTGCTGTTATGGGTCCACAACTGGAGTGCTGCATCCAGCTCTGGAACCTCAAGCTAAAGATCATGGACCTGCTGGAGTGAGTTCAGAGGAGGCCATGAAGATGATCACAGAGCTGGAGAACCTCTCCTATAAAGACAGGCTGAGTTAGGGCTGTTCAGCCTGGAGAAGGCTCCAAGGAGACTTTAAAGCAGCCTTCTAGTACCTAAAGGGGGCCTGCCAGAGAGCTGGAGAGGGACTTTTTGCCATGGCATGTAATGACAGGACAAGAGGGGTTGGCTTTAAACTGCAAAATGGTAGGTTTAGATTAGACATTAGGAAGAAATTCTTCACTATGAGGGTGGTCAGATTCTGGAACAAGTGGCCCAGAGAGGCGATAGATCTCGCCTCCCTGGGGACATTCAGGATGGGGTTGGATAGGGCTCTGAGTAACCTGATTTAGTTAAAGATGTCCCTGATTATTGAAGGTGGGTTAGAATAGGTGATCTTCAAAGGTCTTCTCTAAGTGATCCTATGATTATATGATTTCGTCCCTCACTATCAAGTATAGGTAAGGAATTTCCTGATGATGCACTTGAGGGTTCAAAACATGTCACTGAGACTGGCAAAGGAGAATCCTGCACCAACACAAGGTGAAATGCATGGTGAAACAGCACCTGTCTGGACTGCCAGAATTCTAATGCCATACCTGCAGCGCAGGCACACCTTTTAAGTCTGTCAATTTGACCAGAATACACAGTGGAGAAGGAAACTCCCCACTGGGGAACATGTTCGGAATCAATAACAGAACTGCCTCAATCTATTGTAAAGAGCTTGTTAGGGGACTAAAAGGATGATTAGAGCTAGGGACCACCTTTTGTGTGGAGTGCCACACATGGTGACCAGGCTGTCATTCTCAGGGCCTTACTTTGTACTCTGCAAGCCGCTGCGTTACCGACACAGCTGTAGCCGCCACCGGCCGACTACGCTGAACACTGCGGTTCCCCTCCCTCATTGTGGCAGCACACCGCTCTCAGCGTGGGCTCTGTGCACTGACCCGATTCTCACATGGAGGCTTGAAAGCAGGTAAAACAACACATAAGACTCGTATTAGCAGAAGGAGACAGCGTGATCCAAATTATTGTAATACTTTAACACACGCTGTCATCCCTAGTCTAAACAGCAAAGACAAAAAGGCAGACACTCCTGAACCAAAACGTATGTTCCCTGCTGTATTAGAGCTACAGCAGAGATGTGGATGTGTTTGTCTTCAACTTAACAATACCCCAGAGGACAGTTTTGTATTCAACGCTACGAAGTATCAGCATAACCAATGTTTTTCCCTTTTAGCATTATGGAATTCCTTCAAAGTCTGCCCTGGTTCCCAAATTTCCAGTGCGGTCAGCTGCTCAGAGTCAGAGCCTTGAAAAAACAGGTCCCAAAATTATTGATATTCTGTGCTTTTATTCCTTTTTTTTTAGATTTGAATATACTCAAGGCATAGTTTGGCCAGGGAAGTTTAATTAGCTAAGACCACAAATTAACTGTTCAGATTAAATTGCTTGTATATATATAGCACTGTGATATTTATTTATAGAGTAATTATTATTGAATTTCTGACATAAAAGCATTTAGAGTAAAAGCAGTATTATCGTTCAAATGCATATTTATGTATTTCAAACCCCAAACCTCCAACCATGCTGAGAAAATGTTTAAAGTCACAGTAAGACTCAAAACAAAGGAAATAAATAAAACATTAAGGTTGAATATGCAGTCATGAGATCATAAGCTTCTTGCAGCCAAGGCTTTCCTCCCTATGAAGTGTCTAGCAGACAGTAGGTATTACTCAACATAATTATTATCGTCTTAATGTAAAACTTTCACATAATGTTTTCTGTGGGTTTATTTCTTATATTTCTTACCGAATCACACCTTTGGAAAGGTCTCTGTCAGGCCCTGAGGGCTGTAAGGGAGCCCAGGAGCAATTCAAGCTTTTAAATATTTTGGGAGGTCTTGGTGCAAAGCCACTGAAATACATGGATAGAAAATGCTAAACGAGGTTTCATTTTGATCAATATAACTCATGACACAAACATCACTGGCCTTTGCTCATAAAATAATACTTAGAATTTTCTCATTGCACTTCATATTTTCTGAACTCTGCTCAATATGCCTTGAGGATTCCCTGTATTTTTTTTCTTGACTGCTACAAAAATATGAAAAGTTTTCATCTGCATGGGTTAGTGCTCTACAGATCTTCTCTATCCTTCTCAAAAATTTGACTGTATAAGGACTAAGTATTTGGGAATCTATCTCCTAAAGAATTACGGACAAGGTAGGCACCTAGCTATTTTGATAATCTTGGCCCACATCATGGTGATTTCCAAGGTGTTGCTGCATGCTGACTTCTAGTAAAGGCTGAGGAGAAGCCTGTTTCAGTATGAGGGGAAATTCTCAAAGACAAAACACAACTCAGGAAATTCCCAAGACATTGTAGACTATGAAATTTTTTTTTCTTGGTGTATAACTCTCCACATTCATAACTGCAGAACCTTCTGAGTTGAGCTGGCCTTGAGCTTCAGCAGATGTCTCTTTCTGGTCTTTCTTGATCACCTCTCATTTAATGCAATCTTCTCTTTGTGCTCACAACTCCAACTGGGTGACACAAACCCATATATTCAGTTACATGTTTCAGTATACCTAAAAGAAGTCATGTCATTGATATTAGATTGGAAAGAAGCAATTTGCTTAATAAGCAATGCAGACAGTCAAGACTGTAATCTTTGCACTAGGCTTCATCCAGTGTCTGGGGCTCCTCTGTGGAAATGGCTGGAGACTGTGATCCCTCTGAATATTTGACCCAAGTTTCACCTACATATCCACACATTTCATCATCTCAAGTGTGAGCCTTGCAAGAGCTGGAAACTAACTGGCTGCAAATCACATTGATGCTAAAGAGAAAGGAAAATCTCATTCACTGCCTTCACAGTAAGGTACAGGAAGAAAAATAAACAAAGTAAAAAATTGGCCATTGCTGTACGGTTTAAAAAAAAAAAACCCTCCAGTGGCTGTTCATTCTAGGTTTTCAAACTGAGGACATTTGCAATCAGTGTTGACACCCTGTCCAAGGAACCTTTAAAGGCCATAGAAAAAGAGCCCAATCTACAGATAATCTTGAACAGTCACTCATGTTATTAACCTTTCCTTCAGAGAAGGAAAGAAAAGTGCAAGCAATACTGCGCTCCTTGGAAACTCAAATGCTTTCTCCTAAAAGCAGCAGCAACAGGTGAAGGTATGCAAGAGGCAACTGTAAAAAAGAAAGCAAGACTCAGTTTTGCGTTAACCATAGCTACATTTTAGATTTCTGGAAACATGAATTTTGATAAAACATCTTGGCCATGACAGTTAGAATTATATTCTAAATTTCATTAAATGAAAATCTACTAGTAAACACATGGAGAAGATGCAAGAGTGCACTGGGAATTTCTCCCAGTGCATTCACAGAAGTTATTTCATGAGAGTCCAGAATACCCCATTAACAAAATTACATAAGTGAGCATCAGTTTCCCCTGTAAGACATTTCTGACCAGGACCAGTTTATGTTCTGGTAGACATGACTTTAGTATCTGACCTTTCAGGCCACGCAGAGGAAAATTGGTGGACAGATTATACCACCAAATAGGAAATCCCACTGAAAAGCTGAAACAGGAAAAACTTAACACCTTTTCTCCTCAAAGAACTTGCACACATGCTGCCTTAAAGAATTTAGCTTTTCTTTTGAAAATAGGGATCCTGCAGAGAAATCCCTATGGCATATGTGAACATGCCAATGTGACCAAAATATCAGTGACTTTACTAGAGTGCAGGAAGATGGGATATGCTGCATTATTACCTCAAGCAGTTTCTAGAACAATTAAGCGTTATGCATGATTTGCGGGGAAAGCATGAAAATTGCCAAAAAAGAATGTCGTTTTGACCTCCAGTCACTTCAGAAAAGCTTAGCATGATGATAAATACTCAAACTGAGAACTGCTGCACACAGTGTCTGCCTTAATCTGTTGATAATCTTGGATTACTTTTCAGATCTTCCCTGGTTTAGCAGCTTCTGTCAAGATGTAAACAAAGGAGATCATGTGAGATTCCTTCTACCAGTCATGGAGAAGTCACTTGTTCACTGACTAGCTGGCAGGTTTTCACAGCAAGTCTGTTCAGTCACTGGAATTTGTGCCTGTTGCCTAAGTGACCAGTAAACTGAGGTGCCAAGAGACAGTGTCTAGGAATGAGAAATATTTGACAGTGGAAAAATATGTGTTTTTAGTGATGTTTGGTTCATTTTTCCAGAGAGAGCTGAAATTGCGGAAGGCAGAGTGAGATCACTAAAACTCTTTTGCACATGGATTAACTTGTAATTCACTTACTCATGCATGTGGGAATACAGCTTCTCAGACCAACTTCCTTCAGCAATAATGCGGTTTATGCTTCTGCTCTTGTGTTTGTATAAAAGTCATGAGATTCAAAATCCTCCCTAGTGACTGCCATCCAGAGCTGAAATGTAAGATAATGGATCATATATGGTACCTAGAAACCAGCAACTGTATTTTTGTAAAAAGAATAAGAGATGAGTTGTAATGTGACATGGCTTCTCATGGGATATACTAATCCTGCTCTGAAGAATTAGCTTACTTGGCTCAATTCTCCTTTGGGACTTACAAATAATGCACATTCAAGTGAGACATATTTGCATGGTATCAAGAGCAGTGTCATTTATGCTTTAAGGTGCCCCATAATGTAAGCTCTAGTTGTGGAGAAAATTCTAATCACATTAGCATAGCCTTATACTAAAGCAGTAAATGTTTTACAGGAGAAGCAGTAAACTTAATGTTGTTTAGTGTTTATACACATTCTGGTCCCGGACCATAAGAATAAATATGGGCATTGCAGTTAGATAAACAAGTCATGAGATACAGAGGTTACAGAAAATCCATGCTCATCAGGGTGCTTAGGCTTTGTTCTCTCTGCCCTGACTGACCAAATGAATCATGTTAATTATTCAGGTCTTTGCCCTCTCACTTTTTAGGGCGGCATCCTCCCCATGTCTCAGTGTCTCCACTGCTCCTACTCCTTGAGCAGTTCCTGCCAGGTGAGCAGTCCCGTAATTCCCCATAACAAGAGAAACTAATGTGTGTGAGCAAGAGTGGCAGAGCAGTGAGAAAGGGAAGAATATCATCATCTCTCATTGGCCTGCTGCTGCTCTGACAGCTGCAGATCTGAGCATTACTATGGGAGGCCACGTGAAAAACAGATTGAGGGACACACACACACACAGAGTGTATTTCATGAGAGACTGGGAAGAACAAGACAGAGGAGATAATCTCATTCTTTAGGGAAGATAAGACAGGCTGTTTAAAACAATGTAGTGTTATCTGCTTTAAGTAACAAGTACTAACACGCAATTTAACAAGTATTGCTTACTGTAGGAAGCTTAATTACTCTTCAAAATGCATTCAATACAAAATTTCTCAAGCTGATTGCTTCTGCTGAATGTCAATGCATTATGTCCTAGCCACTTCAGTAGAAACTCCTATGTAGCGGCCAAATTTTCTTCTGCTCCATAAGTGACATGTCATGAAAAATCATTTAACGAGCTGCTGCATTCTGCATCTGTGTAAATAACTTTTGTGTAAATAACTTGCATGTAAACATGCATTACAGATGATCAATGTGGCTTCCCCAGTGCTGAGAACAGTCAGCAGTTATGACTGCATGAAGTGCTTCAGGGTGTTTTGGGAAGATGGAGATTTAGAGTGGATTCTGCAGCATTTTCTATTGATTAAAGCTTGGCCTGCTAGAGACCTGCTCTCCCTATCCTTCAAGATGTCCTTTAATATCTCCTCCTCTCTTCAGTCACCAGTGAGGCTTTGATCCATCTCCCACCTTTCATGACAACATTGTTCCTGGCACCAGTGGTTCAGGCATCTGCAGCTTCCGAGTAACTCACACCACAGAGGAGACATCACCAGGTGTAGGGATGGGCAGGGAAGCACAGTAGGGACAAGGTAGAATAGGCAAAACCCAGGTAAAGAAATACAGAGAAATATTAAGAAAGATGATTCTAGGAGAGATGGCTGAGGCTGGTGGTACTGCCAGCAAAATGGCCCAGGTACCAGTGTAGAGCCCTGGAGGATGTTTCTGTGAACCTCCTGGGGCACCCAAATGGGAGGATTTGTGTGGTACCTGAAGCAGGTGGCATGGTGTGGAAGGGAGGTGGCACACAGGAACAGTGTGCACCTGCTGCCAAGGGTGGCAAATGGGGCAGAAAGCAACATGGAAGAGAGAAGATATTTGTGATCCCCTTCTGCCCGGTTTTAGCACAGTCCAGTGTATGTTTTGCAATGCTTGCAATTGTTTCTAAGGAGAAGTCTTGCCATATAGCCATTTGCCATTTCTTGTTGGCCATATAGCTGACATATATATTACTTATATATCATATGTACTATTCTATTTTGCACAATATATATTTCTATGCTTTTAGGCATGGAAATCCATCCTCAGATCTTGCTTTGGCATGATATGCAGGAACAGTTTGCCCATGCAAGACTGCATCCAGCTTTCACAGTGCATGTACTTTTGATGCTGCTGGTAAAACATGAGTAAATTCAATTTATTCATGTCTGTTTGGTCTTCTAAACATACTTGCTTCTCAGTACTTGAAAAACAAATCAATGGGCTTCATCTTCATTTTAAATCACTAAGTCCAAACAGATGTTGCAGAAGATTAGTTGTTTGTACTTCTGAGCACTGGTGCTGTATCACTATGTTTACCAATGTTATGCTTATGCATATTGCACCTAACTGTGTGTACCTTCAAGACATTTAGGATGTTGGATTATCAATACTACCATGAACTGAGCTGCCCCAGATTATGTTTTGATGACTCTTGAGAGAAAAAAGAATTTTTGCAAGGCAGTGGATGACTTTCAAGACATTAGCTGTTGAACACATAGATTTTCACTGCAGAGAGACACATTACCAATCTTGTAAAAAAGGCTTAATTGGCTTTTGAATTATGGTATGACCACATTAAAAGCCCTGTATTTTAAAGAGGAATTTACAGCATGAACAGGAATCTGTTAAAATGAAAATATTTTGGTTTTGCAGAGGTCATTGTCATAACTGCATTCAGCTGGGACTCATGGGTTTTGGGCATTAATCAGCAGTGAAAGCAAGCAAGACATAGCATGCTGCTCCTTTGAGCTGCCTCAGATAAATCACTGAAATAGAGAAATCTGAGTATGAGGCACTTGGAAAATCTTTGCCTACTCTTGGGGAGAAAAGAAAAAACCAAAATAGTATCTTGAGTCGTGCTACTATACCACTGATATTAAGAAGCAAAATTAATCCTGTTTGTGCCTGAAGTTTGCAGTGAGAGCATCTCTCTAATGGCTAAGGTGACTGTCAAGATGTGTTCTGACATGTGGGTTCTCAAAACTCTACATCCCCCACTTGTCTCCCCTCAAGAAGTGTATTTCAGTCTCTAAATTGCTAAAAAGCAAATGCATCTGGGAATCATCAGTACAACAGGCAACATGTATGTCAGAAAAAGCAATAGGATGTTGGCTTTGGAGTCTGGCCTCATCTTAATCTTCCTCAGAAAGAAGAAAAGAGCCCAACAAATTGTCTTTGCCCAGGGCTCTGCTCTCAAGTTCCAGGTGATGCCCACTCAGAAGGGACTTGTCAAGTGATGAAAAACCCGTGTCAGAAGATAATGGTTGGCAGGCAGTTTGCTCCCCAGGTTTGTCATCTGCCCAGCAAAGTTTGCAGTAATTGCAAAATATGTTTCTGAAAGGGTTTCTTCTATTGTGCTTGTCACAACTCTGACGTGTTAAGTAGGACAAAGACCAGGACAAACATGACGTATACCCTAAAGACAAATAGCTGTCCGATCTTCCTCCAGCTGGCGACAATCCCAAATTCTCAGCAGATGATACACGCACCACACATCCTCCAGTATCACTAACCCCAGTGAGTCTGTCATTCTTGCAGCAGTTACAATGTTAGGTTAAGCTAAAAGAAGGAATCTAGGACTGTGAGGCACAAACAAATGACATACTGAAGAAACTTGGAGTTGGATAACATGCCAAGCACTCAATTCGGAAATCAAAACAAAATTAATTTCTATATCTTCATTACTTGTGACAACAGCCTCGCTACAGCTCTACTTACTGGCTGAAAACCCGCTGCTGCCACCCGGTGTTACTCTGCCAGCATCGGCCTGCATTTACTGGGAGCAAGGACTCTACTTGGCCTGCAACACTAGGAGTCCCAAGACAGGTGTTTACGGCTCCTGGCAGAAGAGAATAGAGGAAAAGGCAATGTATGTACACATATGTGTGTGTACATATTGATCCCAGCTATCTAAGGCATTGTGTTGGTATGATCTCAAAAAAAATAAAAAATTGTGGGAAACAAGAGGAAATAACTGTGGTTGTTCAGTTATTGTCTATAAGAAGCAATCAGTAGATAGACTGTTTTATTTGATTTGGAATCACATGCAGGTATATTAAATCCCCAGGAAATGAGTGAGGAGCAGGTGACTAGCAATATCATACCCCTTTTCATTTAAATAATCCACTTTCTTTCAAGTTTCATTTCATGAATTTTCTTCAGTGGTGTTGCTTTGCTAAGCAAAACCTAATGCATTTGTTACAGCCCAGGGAATGAGCTGCAGGTTGAAAGGTAGATTGAGAAGAAAAGCATACATTCATTGTGATTTTCCAGGTGATCAGTAATATTCAGGAGTCTAACTTGCCTTGCACTCCAAATTGATTGTTTTACCAAAGATAATTAAAACTTACATTCTCTGAGTTCAGCAGCTGCTTGCGAATGTCAATGTTTTGGCCAGAAGCCTTTTCTCAAGACAATTCACAATGCAGTATTGTTAATATGCTGTCCTGTGGGGAGCATGTTGTGATTGAGAGACTTCTGCTCATCAGACCATACTCATTATATTCAGTTTTGCACTGAGTTATTCTTCTGTGACAGGTAGGGTTTCATTTTGTTCAGAGGAAATCGAGCTAAACATTGTTTTGTATCACATCCTCTTGAGAAGGAGCAATGTAGGAATGCAAAAATAGGGAGGGGAAATTTAGCTTTATAAGGTTACTGGGCTTTTCTTGCATGAGATAATAGAGCTGTTTGACTGCTAGAACATAAGGCAGGTTCCAACCGAAACCTCCATCATCCTTAGGAATGACACAGTATGTAGATTGGGAAAAAAAATTAAAAAGAAGTAGCAAAATCATATATACTGTGTAAGATACCTCCAATCCCTGGACTTTACCAAGCCTGTCATGAAATTTGCCAAAACCACAGCCAAAAAAGTGAAAACAGCTTGGGTGAAATTCCTCCAGCTGGCTAAACCATCAGAGTTGGTGAGTCTGCTTTCCTTGCACTGACTGCAGTGACTGGTCCATTCTCTGCCGAGGCAATTCAGCCCACTGGAATGGTGAAAATCCACTCACTGCTCTGTTATGTTGTCTTTAGCCAGATTCAGTGGCTCACAGCTCACAGATTCAGTGGCTCAAGGCTAGATAAGCCTTGCAGATGGCAGAAAGGAAACAAGGGGAGTGGGAAGATTGGAGGCAAGGATCAAATTCCCCTTCTGCAGCCATGCGACTCATCATTAACAGTGCTTTGCTAACAAACAGCCTTATTAATTGTTAGGTAGAATTTTTGAGACTGCATCTTTAATAAAGATGTCTTCATTAAACAGCAACAAGACCTTAATTCTGGGGAGAAAGTTACACAAGAGTAGGCTGTCAACACAAACTTACATTTGGCTCTGGAATCTGAGCAGAGATTGACAGCCACAGCAAAAAAATGGGGACATCTTCACTGATGTTGGTGTGATTGGAGGTGATTATCAGCTCTCACAGCAGGGAGTGTGTTTAATTTTTCAGGAGGCATTTTGACCTTGCCAGCTGAGAAATAACTCAAAGAAGATCTGCTTATGAAAGCTTACATAAGCATATCCACCCTTCCAGCTCCTGTATGGTAACCAGGCATTTCCAGCTGCACATCCTTCTCCTGTCTTGACAGGAAGTAAAGGATAACCAGCCCTTGGTGAACATTGATTTGATCTTTTTTTAAGCTATTGACTAGTGAATTCAAATCATCATCTTGAGACACAGAATCATAGAATGTCTCATACTTGACAGACAGCTGGACTCATTTTCTCCAACTCTCTTCTCTCAGCACAGCTAGTATGAATCCTGAATTCCTAGGATAGTATTAGGTATGATGGAGCAAAACAAGGAATAAGACCTAGGAAAAGAGACACTGACACAGAAAAGTCCCAATACTTTGTAAAGCCAGCATCCAGGTCACCAGAGTGCTGTCTATGTAATATCTGGACAAGGATGCCAAAGAGGACCCCAGGTTATTCGAGAACTATGTGTCCTACTAGCCTAACAGAAGGGAGAGTTTCAACAGTGACTGAGAAGGAAGGTGACCTTTCTCCTTCTTCATCTCATATTGTAGCCAACCCTGACATTGAGGCCTGTGTCCGGTTTTGGGCCCCTCAATTCAAGAAAGACATTGAGGGGCTGGAGCACGTCCAGAGAAGGGAGGGCAAAGGAGCCCTCCTTTGAAGGGTCTGGAGCACAAGTCCTGTGAGGAGCAGCTGAGAGAGCTGGGGTTGTCTAGCCTGGAGAAAAAGGGGCCCAGGGGAGACCTTGTCACTCTCTACAACTACCTGGAAGGAGTGTGTAGCCAGGTGGGGTCGGCCTCTTCTCCCAGGCAACCAGCGACAGGACATAGCCTCAAGCTGCACCAGGGGAGGTTTGGATTAGACATCAATTTCTTCGTGGAAAGCGTTGTGCAACACTGGAAACAGGGAGGTGGTGGAGTCACCAAAACAGGAGGTGTTCGAGAAACAAGTGGATGTGACACAGTGCTATAGTTTAGTTGATATGATGGTGCTTGGTCAAAGGTTGGATTCAATGATCTTGGAGGTCTATTCCAACCTTAATGATTCTATGATCAAATCCATTAATGGAATTCAAACAATGGCCTGTAGTACATAAATCAGAGATCACATATACCCAGGCAGCTCCTATGAAGAAATGGCTGAGGCTCAGTGTTCCTGTTAAGCTTTCAGTGACGAGCAAGTCAAATCTTCCTTTGTGCTTCTCCTTACTCTCAATACTCTGAAAAGTTAAGGTTTGAATTGAGGCTCCAGTATTTCTGTACAGAATGGAGCTTCCAAGCAACATGGATACAGCATGCAGGCAAGTCAATAAACACGCGTGACAGAAAGTGAAAACACTGACAACGCAGAGGCAGGAGAAGAACAGTAAGAAAAGACACTTTTAAGTCAAAATGTAGATGGTAAAATATGGGTCAATTTTCCTGTAAAAATGATTGGAATCATGTTGGAATGCTATTCATAAATATCAAAATGTTTTACAAAGTACTGTTTATTATCAGTTCCATCTTTTGTTTTACACAGGAGAAAACTGAAACCTAGATCTCTATATCTTTCCTGGTGCCCCAGTGACTAGTGCTAACAGATTGTGAGTTCTGAAATCTGAACACTTGAAAGACTGAAGGAAATCTCTTAGAAATCTCGTTTACTTCAACCAGTTCTGCAGGAGTAGATCGTGGAGCTAACAAGCTCCAGTTCTGTTTCCCTGTCTCATGTCCCAGCCTTCATTCATTTTGCAAGCCCTTTGATAATACTGTTTCTATAGAAGCTTTGGCTCTTCTGAAATAAAATGAAAAGCTGCTTCTTCATGGCAAGTTAGCGCTATCAGAGAAGAAAAAATCAACAGCTTATTTAAGCTTTCATTATTTAATTCAAACTAAATGTGGCTATTTAATTACAGTTATGACTGAACTTCTATTGCATTACAGTGGTATCTCTGTGAAGATATAGCAAATTGATTAGCAATGAAGGAGCAAATAATGTTAGCAGAGTTTGAGCACAAGCAGTAACCTCCTTTTAAATGCCCGTTAACTATTGCTTCATTGATAATAAATTATGATAGACCATGTAAGAACTACCTGAATATTAAATGATCTTACAAGGGATGCACAGGTAAGAAGTACAAAATTAATTTGTACTAACGGGACACAAAGTCTTTGCAATGAAAGAATGATTCATAGAACAGTCTGAAATATTTTTTTAATTGCATTATCTTCCTGATCCATCAAAAGACATAAAAAGTCAACAGGACAAATTACGGCATCCTCTGCTAAGCATGGCCATGTCAAATGTGATCAACAGTAATTGAAGGAGACTACTGCCTTTCTCACCAAAAGGAGAGAATGTATCCATTTGGCAAGCTCCATATCAAGTTGAGGAGAGAAAACTCCTTGGACTAAAAGTCATAATCTAATAGATCACTTCATTTACCTTACAGCAGAAATAACAAGCAGAACAGGACCCCAAACGTAGCTGGTCAGTGAATATTAAACATCTCTTGTGATTATCCGGTGTTCTTCAGGATTCTGAGACAGCACAAATATCCATGTAACGTTTCCATACACCAGTAGAGGCCACCACACACTTCACAAAACTACCAGACTGCCTGGTCAATCAGTTCACTCTCACCAAGTCGGGTGAGAGGTCCGGACTGGATCCCACCAGGGCCAGGCTGCTGCTCTCATATTCCAGCCTGCTTCTTCAGAGGCTAATTTATTCTCAAGTACTTTTTCCCTAGTTTATCTCCTTTCTTCTACAACCCAGAATTCAATCCCATACCAATTCAAATTCACTCTCAAGATCCCATCTTTGCGATATGTTCCGTTCCAAATATGCCCCTGAGATTAGTTCCATTGGTTAGAACACGGTGTTAATAGTGCCGAGTTTGTGGGTGTGATGCCCATACGGGCCATTCACTTAAGAGCTGGACTCAGTGATCTCTGTGGGTCCCTTCCAACTTAGAATATTATGGGATTCTGTAAAATTCACTGAACAATTTCCCTCAGCTTACAAAGCCACTGTGGGTGCAATATGGCAAGGCTTGTCTGTATGGAATACCAGTGTATGGAATACCACTGGTATGGAATACCACTGGTATGGAATACCAGTGTTCAGTGAGAAAGAAGGCAACGCTTTCTCTTCAGACAGTGACATACAACAAAAACCCAGTGCCAAAACTATGGCTCGTCTTCTGCCTCACTCACCCTCTAGACACTAGCTGAAGTTTTTAAGGTTCAGTGATAGAAAACTGTTTCCTATGTATGCTCATCACACAGCCTCCTAAGAGATATTAACAGTGTTTCTTCATACCCAAGTTTTTCAGATATACACACAGGCTATAAGTCATATTTGCACTCTGTTCGTCAGTACATACCAAGGATTATTTTCATTCTTATTTACATTACAGAGATAAGTTTGCAACTGTAGAAAGACTCTCTTTTCAAGGTTTATATTGGTACTAAATAAAGAAGCATTAAAGGAAAGGAAATGGCATTTTCAGGACAAATATGACCGAGGTATTTTAAACTTTCACTCCCAGTTGAAATTCATGCACTGAACTTCAATAAAGCAGCCAGGGAACAAACACACAAAATGGAAGGATTTTTTCTGTTGTCTCTAAGGTTCATACCTCCTGGGCCATTGTCTAAATCCAGGACATATTTGGGATTTCTTACCAAAAAATATTGCACTGCTAACACACTCAGATGTTTCTGCTGGATGTAAAATATAAAAATACAGATGTGTCCAAAAGTCCAGTAGACAGTGAGACAGGCCCTTGATTCATTAAAAGATGCTGTCAGGACCCCAGTAACTTTGAAAGATTTTCTGTAATCTATTAAAATGCTCTTTCAAGAGGAAAGTGTAAGTATCTTGTTATTTGAAGTACATAACACATAGAAAGTTGGGCAAGCAGTATTACAAAGAGGAAAATATGTCTGTGGTGCTGAAATGCCAGACAGGTGGAGAACTGAGTGGGAGACGGATTGACAATGAGTGATAAAGATGGCAGATAGTTCATTAATGCTGTTTCTGAATAGAATTATTCAGAAGATGAATCTAAGACCATTTTATAATGTACATCCCCACAGTGAAATGAGGAAAATGCGTCTAGTATTAGGCTTTCTGAGCCAATGTACAAAACATGAGAAATGTCTTTTCTTTTCAGTAGGCAAAGAGCAGCATTAGGGAGTCTTGTTCAGAATGTCATTTCAGTTACGCTTTGAGAAAAATACAAAACAGGAAGAATAAATTAGAATTTTTAAAGCTTACTTTAGCATTTAAAACTCTCTTGGTTTTCATGTAGAATGAATCCCACAAACGTATTGCAGAAGTCTGAATGGGCCTGAAATCTAAAAGCAAATATAGAGTGTGTGTACCCATAGATGTGGGATTTTTTCACTTGTTCTGTTCGGTAAATATTGTCTGCTCTCAAAAAAGAGAAAGAACTGGGAAACTTCTGCTCCTGAAAACAAATCTTTAAACCATCTGTAACAATTCCTGAGGGTTAGCTTTGCAAAATAGTGATTACTGTGTGTAAAACATCTGTATCTTAATTTCAAGTACAATTACACTTTGCACTTAGTATGAGTGCAGATGTAAATGAGTCCACTGATTGTATTCAAGAACCAAAATAACTTGTTTAAGTGTAAGGAACTTCTGTGGATACAGAAAATAGGTTTGAACAGATGTAGTGTGTTAGGTCCAATACTCTGCTGTCCTAGAAAATATAATACATTTTTCTTAAAACTAGCAAGAACTATTTTCAGAACAGTTCTGGCTTTTTTTTCCTAGTCCCTATCCTTAATGGAAGATGATACCAGACCTCATTTCTCTTACCAGAAGTCAGTTAATTCTAATTTCTTTTCTGAATTCTTTCTCTGGAAACTGTGCCAAAGTTCTCTGCTACCTTAACTTTTCTTTCTTCTCAGAGTTTACCTCTGTGGTGCATGAATAGTGACATGCCTTCTCAGCCTTGTCTATGTCTGACGTGGTCCTCTAGCAAAACAGGATCTTGTGAAATATGATCTAGATGTTAGATCAAGCTCATAGCTCTTTTCTGGACATGTCCCTGTTTTCACACTTCGTGTAGGAAACCACTACCATGTAAAGCGTTTCTGACAAACTGTGCCAGTGTCTTGCACAACAATATTATGGGTTTTATTATCTTTGCCAGAATAATGTGTCCAATACATGTATCTTTTTGCATGTTTACTTCACTCCCTATAGCAGATCCTGATCTCATATCTCTAATTGATAAGGCTTTGAGCTTAGATGTTGCTGCAACAATTAATTTATGTATTCCTAACTGTTATCTATAATCTTACTCACTTAATTCTCAAGTTCTTTTGGCTTTTGTGCACGTGATTCTGGTCCCCTCACCCAGTGCTGCTTATGCCTGTACCTCCCTGGTCTGTGTCATCCACACATGTACTCACTGCCAGGGCATTTACCTCTTCCTGCTTTGAGCTTCTAAAATTTAGCTTTGAGGTAGACCACAGATAACTTCTCTGGGACAGCCTCCCTTTCAGAGTGTCTACCAGCGTAACTGTACAAGTTAAAAAGCTGTCACACATCTAGTTACCCTGATGGCTGCTCCCATACAGAAAAGTGTGTCACCACATCAGTGTCAGGATGAACTGATCTGGATATCTACTTAAATTAAAAGAAAAATGAAGGGACTTCTAAATTGCTGACAATGGCATCAGGTGGAAAGAATATGTACTCACTCAAACCCTTCTCCCAGCACCCCATTTAGCCTTAAAATTTCAGTGGACTTCACAAAAAATCAAGCAAAAAAAGGGCATTTGACACTTTCTATCTTTAATAAAACACTATCATGGAAAAAACCTGCACTCTTCTAAAATCAAATTCTAGCATATGAGGTGCAGAAGTTCAGGGATTTGGGAAGGAGATAAACACAAATAAACATGCTGTGAATCTCAGCAAAGCCAACTGTACGTGTTTATAAATCATTAGCAAGGTCTACAACACCCCTGGTCCCCTATGACTTGAGTTTAAGGGCCTTTTTAATTCAGCCCCAAAAAGCCTAGGAAAATAAGAGGTTATGAAAGAAGGAAAAATACAGTACTAACAGCATTCTTATGTGTTGCCTGACTATAAAAAATACATCTAATATGAGCACTTCTGCTGGCCTGTCCTGCTGTTGGATCTTGCTGTGAACAATGTCTGTGGAATTGCAGGAGCAGAGAAGGAGGCCAGGGAAGTCCAGCAAGCCAGCTGCAATGCCAAATGGTTTCATGTCCTGCCTGCTGGGGTCCTCCATTTCTCCATTCCGAGAAATTCAGTTGATGGGCCCCTGGGTATGAAGCGAATTCCTGGGTTACTCAGGCACAAGCAGACTGTCCCTGTCACAGTCTTGCACCCCAGGAACTATGCAGAAGACCTCTGATTGCCACCAAGAACAGAAAGACAGTTCTACTTTGCACCTCTCCCTGCCTTAAGGCTAGTACCATTTCCATATCCAAGAAGAGTGAAATGGCAAATTTTTAAATATAGAAATTGGGAACAATTCTGGAAGCATTAATATGCTAGTGTGATATGTATTGTATAAATAATCCCAGAGATATAATTCAAGAATGCACAGAGAATAAAGAGTGGAGACCAGACATAAAAATGGTCCCTCAGAACTGCTTGGGATTGATCTGGGCTCGTACGTCAAAGGGCAAATAGAATGGAAGTAGCAATTTCATTACTGCGTCTGTCAAAATAATGTATTAATTGATCCAAATTCTTTACTGTCTTTAATGGATAGAGCTGCCAGAGAGAATTAATGTCTCACAAATTTGGGTGAATTATAGGTTAGGATGCTCACAAGCTTGTCAGAAGAAAAATGGTCTCTTTACAATGAAACTGATGGCTAAGGTTAGCTTCTCCATGTGCTGAAAAAAAATGTGCTAAATGAACACATTTAAAATATGTATTCAAGACAAAAGAAAACAGAGGGAGCAAATCAAAGAAGTTTTTGGCTATCCAATCTTACATTAAATAACTTGATTTCAAATTTAGAAATCCCTTGCATAAAAATCTGAAGAACAACACTACTGCAGATTAATGTTTGAAAAAAAGGTGTCTTTGGGATGGGCTAGAAGACAAAACTTACCATTACTCACATGCAGGGAATTCTCACTATTTTTTTATGAAATAAGAAAATTCTGTGCACAGAAATAGTATGCCTCCAAGGACAAATTAGGTAGAAACTAAAAACAGTGTTAATAGTGATAAACAGCACTGACAGATCCTGCACATGGACATAGGATTTGCTTTCTGTGTGTCGTTTAAGGTCTGGGCTTCTGATAACTTTACATCACTCAGTGCTCGAGGACAGGCAGGGATCGTGGCTGATATAGCAAGGAATGCATGGCTGCAGTGACCGAATCTTTCGTGAGGAATGGTATTTTGTCTACCACAGTTATAGCCTGCCTCTGCAACTCTCTCCTTATAAATGCTTTATTTGATAGCCTTTCTTCCTCTGTTGTCCCACGTTTTGGGCAGTGATGCCTGTTTTTCTCTATTCTGGACAGAGAGAAAGAGAAAAAAAAAGCCAGAAAGAATGGGAACTGAAATGAGAATAGTCTTTTGATGTGTACTGCTATTTGTCACTCTTCGCCCAAAACGGCAGAGGTCTGGAAAATGTTAATTGTCTAGAAAATGTTTTCCCACCTTTAACAAAAAAGTCCTTATGATGCATGTTCTGCCAGCAACTGGGATTCTAGTATAAAAAAGGTCATACAGAACTCAGATATTTTTATTCAGAAGTCTTCCAATGAAGCTTCACAGCTAGAGCCAGCCAGCTGCTTTCCTTTACACAACCAACATCTTATGGGAACTACAGTGATGATCATATGTCATCTTTTCCTCAGTGAAATCCCTGTCCGTGGGGAGTAGTAACAGAGGATGTTCAGCTGGGATTTCCAAACCACAGAGGAAAATGCAAGCACACTATAATAGGAAAAAGAAAAAAAAGTAAAAAAAAAGATATCTGAATCTACTTTGGATTTGCAAAAGCAAACATTTCAGCCAATTAATTACCAATTTTTCAGGCTGCAGTCAGTATTTGCATGCATTCATTTCAATTAATTGCTATTACCACTACTGTAAATGTTATTAAAGGTGGTGCTGATGCAAAGCCTCTCTTGATATCTCCATCTGACAGAGGATCCTGGTTTTATAAACATACGCTGGGTTGACAGGTTCTTGCCATCTCCCTGCAGTCTTTCTTAAGGCACAAGGACTTGAGAAGCAGTAGGGTAGGTAAGCACCATTAGTGGTTCCTGGGCAAGAAAATCATGCTGTCTCCCTGTGGCCCTGCAGTGCAGACTTCCCAGGATCCATCCCATATCTCTCCAGCGTGGGGAGGGCTGGGAGGATGCAGGTGACTAGCTGATCATTAGTGGTTTGCCTCCTTCATAACTGGAAGCCTGAATTTTCCGGCAACTCCTGGACAAAAACAGCTTGTTCTTGGCACAGGACAAGGCATACAGGCTACATTTGAGCTGCTCAAAATTCACAAACTGTCTGCTCTTGCCCTAAATTTAGAAGCTCACTGAACTCCTCTTGTTATTTCATCCTGCCTTTACATGATGTTAAATAAGTGGAAATTTTAATTTATAACCATTGGCTTACATGTTGTCAATCTGTTAAAGACGACATAAAGAGATGAATGCTACATGTTGCCTGTAGTGTTCACAGGGTCAACTTTAGCCTTTAAAGACAAACTCAGTTTTGCCCACAGACACTGAAAATCAGTGAATCCAGTACGGTTGCTGGTCACTGCCACCACAATCCACAGGCAAACAGATGGACACTGACATAGCCAGGACCTTTCTCTTCAAGGATTTCAAACTAAAGCGAAACACTTTCAGTCCAAGCAAAAACTGCAAATAGTTCCAGGAAAAGCAAAGGGCGACTGGACTGATAGCTCTTTTAGCAGTCTGGTTTAAAAGATGTTCAGCTGCATCATAGACCAGCTAAGCTTTCACAGAGATTGTTTTGGTACATCCAAGGAGAAAGGATTGCAATAATCCATATCATAGAAACCCAAAACTTGGATTACAGAGACTTGGTTCCCCTCCAAAGCTGGATTTCCTTGCCATCCACAGGCATTCCTTTCAGTGGCCATCATAAGCACCCAAGAGTGGAGGACAGCCTGAGTAACTGAATCCAGTGCTATAACCTAAACAAGGGATGGCAGCAGTCCACCTAGGAGGCTATTCCTCTCATCAAAGTGGTGTCCCCTTTTTAAAAAGTTACAGCTCTCATTTATTTGCCTTGAGCCAGGTCCTTTCAATCTCAAATCCTGTTTTTTGGTGAATTAGGATATCATTCATGTTTAACATTTAAGACACTATAAACAGACGTTATCATCTGTGACAGAGTATTACACGTAAGCTCACCAAAACTGAGAAAAGTGGCATTCAACAGATGTTTTCCAGGTGAGAGCTATTGGGGAAGGAGGTAGAGGAAGTCCCTAATAAACAGTCTCAGACTTTTCAGAGAGGAATGGAAAAAAGGTATTTTGAAAGGGATGAGAGTGGGAGATCCCCACTCTCCCAGATTTCTCAGGCAAGTCAGCTCATCAAATGCCAAGTAAGCTAAAACAGTAGTAGCAGCAAGGGCTCACTTGCTGGTAGCCCTAAGCAGATCATCTATCAGTGGCAAAAGACTCTTTCCCCAAACATAGACCACCATGAAACTTCCCTGGCACTCAGTGAAGCCTGATGTTGCAAAACTTGGCCTGACACCATCTCCTCTATGCTGATGTGAAACAGGACACGGCTGGGGCTGTGGAGGGCACGGGTGTCAAAGTGACAGCTTCTTAGCCAGAAGCAGGGGACAGCAGTTAAGAACTGGGCAAATCAACAAGGCAAAAAAGAAAACAAGAAAGCCCATGGATGGTTTCAAGGCCCCTACCTGATCTGCAGAATCCTAGCTGCTGTTTCAATATCATATTTCTGCAAAGCTGAGAAGGCCTGAGGCTAAATTCAAAACCTGAAAATCCTAGAAGAGTAGTGAAAAAAAAATATGCCAGTGAAAGAAGGTCTTGGCAGAGTAGTAGATGTCCAAGTTTCCAAAGCCATAGTGATAGTTCATGAGGTCAATAAGAGAATGCATTCCCTGGGCACTGAATTATGGTATCTTTATTTGACAGCATTTCTAATTATCATCTCTGTCCAGAGTCTGAAACTAAACCACAAAGCTTAAAGCAGTGGCTACATCTCAGTACATATCAGCCTCCATTTCTTGAAAACCCTTCATGTATTTGAACTGCAAGCATAAACATTTTTATTGAAAGACAAAGCCTAGATATCTTACCAGTGATTTTGTACATTTGACTCCTGCAAAAGCGGCAGACCTGTGTCAGACAGTAGTTTTCAACTTTTGTGCTTTGAAAAGTGCTAAAAACATAGTAGCACTAATGCTTTTCCGAGGTTTGTTAACCTTGCTGGCTAAGCAGCTGCTCTCTGTCATTTTAGGGTTGAAAGGGAGTTAGAATGGCCTTGGCATTGCCAAAATTTGGGAAGCTGTGCTCTAAAAGCTTCAGACCAATTTCCCTCTTAGTGAAGGATGATTGGCAAATGTCAACAGGCTGCGGACGTTTACATCGTATGATGATGAATGTCACAGACATTAAATAGGGCCGCTGCGAAATTTAATGGCTGCTTTAGTTGCCTCATTTCTTATTAGAAAAGGTCACTTATTGTCCTAGCTCACATGATTAATGTGAGCTCCTGTATCTTTATGGGGTATATCTACAATATGTGCTTTGTTTGTTCTTCTTTTCAGACTTTACCAAGGTTTACTACTCAATGTGAACTTAGATTTGTTGTTGAATACAGGCATTTTTCCAGCAAGCTTGTGTAAGCTGTCCTACTGGGAAGAGGCTTATGTCTGGGGCCTTAACAACACTTGTAGCCCACTTTAGTACAATTTACTTCAGTGGGATGGCTGAAATTCATGCCCGCAGTGCCATTTTAAATAAACAAACTACTAAATCCTTGCCGTACTTCTCTATCTGCATTCTGTGCATTTGAAACAAGATTTATTATTATTTTTTTAATCATTATTATTTTCCTGAGGTCTGGGCAGCTTAATGGCACCCATACAAACGAAAAGCATTAACAAGTCATAGTTTCCTCATTCCAAAGATTTTCACCTTATACCCATGAGCTTAGCTCCTTAGAGTAAGTCTCATTGCTGGGGTATTGAGCAATGAAAAGCACTTTTCTTACAACAGAAAGGGATAAGTGAGTTTGAACAAGACCTGAGACTGATTTGTAGGCGAGGTCACATTTGGTATAGGAAACTTCATTTTACTTAGGAACCCTCAGTCAACTACTGTAAAGTACAGTTCAAACTTAATCTCAAATATTTAGGCTCAATATCTTTTACTCAGAAGTTGGTCACTGGACAGCCAAATGGACCTGTACATCACCCAAAAATGGAAGACAATAGTGAGACTAAAAGTCATGACATCTTTAAACTGACTACACTTCCCAATTCAACCATATTACTTAAATATTCCACAGTCTATTTACATTTCAGGTAAGACCTATCCTACCTGCAGTCCCTCAGTCTGCACTTATTATCAGTATTTTCCACTTTGCTTCACAGGCTTTCACAAAGGCAAGGCACTGAAAAAAAGAGTCTAAATAGCTGAGCTAAATATCTGCCACAGAAGTCAAACTCTGCATATGAGGTATAAGTAATACAGCCATATTCATAAGATAAAATGTAACAATTTTATGACAAGCTAATGTCACAGACAGGCTATCCTTTCAAATGCCTGAATTATTAATAGGTATGCCCAACCTGTGAGGAATCCTAAAAGGTAGGCATTTATACAACAATTTTCAGGTTATTAGGAAATAAAAATAGAAATAGGGATGAGATGTTTCATAAATATTGTGTCTGAACCAAAAAACCTGCAGCTTGATTTTGCTTCTGAGTTTTGAGCCGCAAGCTTTGTTTAGCCTCCATTTATTGCTGTAGCTACCCCTACACCCTATCCAGCACAAGCTTTAAAGCAAAAGAAATGACTAAAGGCTTTTACCCAGTATTCTTCAAAGTTTCACAGATTTGTCTCCCATTAAAGCAAGATCATCTTGTGTTGGTATACTAAACTGCTGAATATGAATAGCAATTATTTACCACAATTTAAAGACATTAAGAACTTGTCAGAATCAAATCAATTCTTGGTTAAGTAAGGTACATTAATTATTGCCAGTTGATGAAACTAATATGGATTTTATTTTAAACTGAGAGAGAAAGAAAATATTCATCATTCTTGCCATTTTTATGGAGTTATTCGGAGAATGAATTATTGATTATAGGCGCAGGACAAGTGAGTAGACTGTAGATATTTAGGTACTTGTCAGACTAAGAGGCATGATTACATTCAAATGCAGATTTGTGAAAAAATGGGTGCAGTGGCTGACAGTTCATTGCCAGTGGAGAACAGGTACATGTGGCTTGAATTCATTGTACAGAATCAGGCAAAATAAGAAAGAATTTGGTTCAGGGTCACGCACAATTCAGAAACAAAGGGCTGATGTCAAAACAGCACAAAAAGATAATCCCCCTCCCCTGTCTTCCACATTTCTGGAAAGGCCCCATTCACAACTAGTCCCCGAAGTGGCAGCTCTCTGCCGCTTCAGAGGTTCTTGTGTTCCCACAGCAAGTCAGCAAGGGATGAGAGGAGAAGGCAGAGCTTGGGTGGGCACCTACTCCAAAACTTTTGGCACTGCACTTGCTCCCATGAGTACGTCAGATGCAATTGCATAGCCACAGGCCAGTGTACACTGATTAGGGATCAACCACTAATTTTTGTGCAAATGCCTTTCTTGGGTTTTTTATTATATTTGAGGGAATTATAGTATTAGAAATAATTTGCCTTCAACTGTTTCCCTTCTATCAAAGGTCATGCTCTGCATTTTGGGCTACATGAAGGCAATCATGATCTTTCTTTGTGAGATAACCTTTCCACTAATTCTATTTTTCAGCTGTATTTATTAATAGTCACAAAATGATGTGATTTAGGCAACAGCATAATGATAAAATAAATTGTTACGTTTGGTTAATGTTATAATTTGTTGGTGCATCTATGCATGTGCGGCTCAGGTCACCATCTTCATAGAACTGTGTAGCAAGAATAACCTTTGATGCTAAAAGCGATCCCGCTGTTGACATTTTAACTGGAACGTTTTCGTGGGGCTACTGAGAATGACATACTAACTGCTCTTTGAAAGGTCATACATATGTGTGTATTGATTTAATATTTAGAGATGCTTTCAGCAATCAGGAGGTACAGGTTTCTGCAAACATCTCTTAAAAGCTTTGCATGGGTTTCTTTTAGAACTGCAAGTATTCTGTTCACAAAGCTAAATTAAAACTGGGATTTAATTCTAATTATTTATTTGCCCTTTAAGGAATATTGAGCATTGGGAAGAGATTCAAGCTCATTTTTGTTTGGAAAACTGAATCTCAGTAGTTACACTGCAATTATAGTTCGTTTTTCAATCACTGACCTCCTGACAGAGTTAAGTGAATAATATTTTACTGTAAAGCATTTGCACCACCTGTAATGTGTTATATTCCAATATATTTCAGACCACTGAACTGAGATTTTTTAAAGCCGACTATACAGATATACAGCTGCATATATTTGAAAATTTAAGAAGCTGTTTTTATAGGAGTTTACCATATAATGGGGAAGACTTTAAATTTTCATTTGTACAAATACCATCAAAATGAAATAGTAGATGCTTGTCAGTTGTGAGTAAATAAATCCTAATCTTTGAGGGGAAAATGGGCATTGGATTACCCAGTGCAATAGCTCACTTGTCAGTCCTTTGGATAAACTGATGATTAAGGAAAAGCATTTTGTAATGCGTGATTTAACCCTGCTGATTTCATTATAATGATCTGAATGAGACACGTATGATGAAGTGACTTAAGATCCACGAATCTCTAGACTGTAAAAAGAGAAAGAAATCTGTAAAAGGAGTCACAGTGTGCCACCCACACATAAAATTTGAGACCCTGCAGATCCTTCATCAGTTTGTTGTGGAGGAAAATGCTAAGGTCTGGAGTTACAAGAGGACTTCATTGCCACAGTGGTGGTGTTATATTATTTAACTTTTGGTGCTCAGTCCTCCAAGCATGGCCCACAACACTGCCTAGAGTGACAACACAACATGTAGGAAAACAAAAAGCCTCCCAATCAGCTCAAACTCCCTGCACAAAATGCTCTCCCTAAAAAATCCAGGAGAAAAGCCATGTTATTACATTAATTTTGGTGAAGTAGCTGTTTGCAAAAGTGCACCAGGCTCTGTCCAAGCTTCTCAGAGAAGGAAGAAAACATTGATCCTAATCAGGTTTATTCATTAACTGGGCTCTGGACTTACCACATCTTAACCACACCTTTTTTGTGTTCTGGTCGTGCTCAAAAGCAGATCCTGGTGCAGGGGGAACCTGCAGTAGCCCAAGTACTGTGGAGCTGGGCAACAACTCAGCTGGAATCCTGAGGATCAAAATTTTTCACTGAGAACCATAAAGTATACTTAAGTCACTTTTGCGATCTGTGCCCGAGTTTCTTTCTGGTGTTTTCTCTCCAGCTTCCGCGTAACTGGAGTGTTTTTTAAGGGCCCTGTAGAAAGGACATTGTAGGGACTGGAAAGCAAAGTCTGATAGGGGATGGAAACATGGATGAAGTCAGTGGCACATCTGGCGGGGGCTTAGAGTGGAATGCACGCCAAGGCTGTAGCGATATTGTTTCCAGTTGCCAGTGTTTCTACACTGGTTGCTCACTTGTCAGAGTCTTTTTCTTTGTAAACTCTTTAGAGGCCAATACATAGAGGGTGTGAAGTAAATGTCTTTCCTGAGCTCAACCCATCCCCTGATCCCACAGCTCACTCCTATCTTTACAGCCATAGGTGCAAGCTATCATCTGCTGCTATAGGGTGCTCATCTTACTGAGACAGATTTTTTGTGGCAGGAGAAGAGAATTTGCATGTGGATTGGTCTTTTTAGGCATATAACCTGTAGGGTAAAATCCAGTTCAAAAACATCTTACTCCTTTTCTTTATATGCCCTTTCAGTAATTTCAAAATGGTACACCTTAACTACTTTTTATGGCTGTTTTTCATACAACTTTTAATTAACAATAACTTTTCACATTAAAATTTAATTAATTTTTCCCCCATAGTGAATCATTGGTCAACAATTCACAGCAAGTCTTATTAAAATCCGATGTAATTACTCTCTGCACATACTGAGAACATTACAAACACTTGGTTCTTATGGTCACAGTGATTAAGGAATTGAATTTGCAGAATATTATTGTTAGAGCTTATATGTCCACCAAATCAAATGTACTGGTCCTTTGTGTTAGACTTGTAAAAACTCCACTTCACCCAGCCAAGCTACTCAGCTAAATCCTTTCTATCAGATTGGAATTGGAAAGGACTGTGGAGTTTGTAGGAAAATTTGTAAGTGCCATTCTTCTTTTTGTTCTTATTGCTTGGATTGCTGATTGCATTCTCCCCTGTCTGCCTCACTGGATTTTCCACTAGGGATTTACAACAGCTCACCATATAAAGAAGGAAAGAACAGAATAAGTAATGACCCATTGACGCCTGCCAATTCTGAAGAGGTTATTTACCTGGGGCTTTCAAGTATTTCATAATTATTTGACGCTACTGATGGCTTGTGCCAAGTCCACATATTTCTGGACTCCTGCTGCAGACTGCACAAATACATTCCAGGGTTCCAATTATGCACCGGCTCAGCCCGACTTGTAGCTCTTCCAGTCAATTTACGATGTTAACAGGTGTTACTCAGGATTTAGTGTGCACTGTGCCACTCATCACATACCTGCCATCACTTCTTAAGTGTCAAAGGCTCATTCTGCCTTCTGTGTCCCTCCTCACTCTCTATACTCGCATGAAAATCACCCCTATTCTAGCAAACTGTGAGATTCTTGCTGTGATACTTCACGGAGGTCACTTCACAATGAGTGTAGAAAGTAAACAGGTAGAAAATTAATTATTTAAAATGCAGAAGACTTCTGATATACATTTCTAAGACCTGGCCTACATTTTCAAAGCAAAAGTCCTAGTTAGCAGGACTGGATTAAATGCACAAGATAACTTTTTTGGCATTTGATTTCTCAGAAGCTTTCAAGACAGAAAGATCCCCACACTGCTGAGTAAGGATCAGTGCCCTCATGAGTCTGAAGGCAGAGTGCATTTCTCTTGCTTTCCTTATAAATTAAAAGTGTTGCATCCATACACCACTCTGCAGGTATTGACATTAAACCTTGCTCCCATTCCAGGTGGGCTTGACTTTGACTGTGACCTCCTCTGTACTGGTAAAGGTGTCCCTTTGGGTGTCAGTGCAGGTGATGAGGACATAGACACCTGGATTTACAGAAATGCAGATCTACAATCTGACTCCTTTCTCAAGCTAGTAGTGATTTTCAGATCTATTCACAGTATCTCTACACTGATGATAACAACATGTTGTATTTCAAAGAGTAATCTGTTAGGGAAAAAGCAAACACATCCAATCTGTCATAACAAAATGAAAGGAGAATTAGAAGATGTTTCTTTTGCAGGACTACTCACCAATTTCGAAATGCAACTCCAAGGCATTTACGTGCAAAGATCTACTTGCTTGTTCAAATGATTCAAATAACTGGCCAACAATAACAGTAGCCTTGAAATTTGTAGCCCTTTAGTGGATGAATCATGCCAGGATGACTGACGAGCCCGAGCCCCTGTATGTGTACAGCTCCCTACGAGCTAGGTGTTCTTTTGAAAAAGAGGGAAGATAATTTCCCAGATTTTTGTCTAGCTGCCATTATCAACAGGCATGTTTCCTAGGACAAAATTATAGTGCATGTATGAAAAGATGATTAAGAGATGAGAGGAAAAAACCACAAAAAGGAACTGCTAAGTCACACTGCCACGAAGCTTTCTTCCAGTCATGATGTTGCAGAGGAAAATATATGAAACAAGATATCAGGGGAAACCACTGCTGTGGGCCTGTCTGCTTTTCGCTGGTGTTGTTTTCCTTCACACCTGAGCCTTGGCTATCACTTATTAGGCCATTCCTGACATAGCAACATAACCAGGAGATGTATTTGGACAGAGGTAGAAACGCAACAGGGAAGGCCAATAACAGTTCATGACACACGGACAATTTTGAGTATTGATTCTCTTCAGATCAAGTAAGTAAAGCCTGCAGGGAAGACAAGGGACTGAAAAGGGGGGTTATATTAAGTATCACATGAAAAATTAAATTTCTACTAGAGCTTTAAACTTCCTAGCTTCTTTCTCCTTTTTTTATTATCTTCCAGTATTAAATATTTCCTCTAAATCTATAAATTTACTTATGCGTTGAAAGGAATTTTTACTCACAAAAGGAAGAACAGGGTATTTTCTAAATCACAGCTAAGATCTAGCATCTACAGTTGCTGATTAAAAGAACCAAAACTTGCACTTTCTTTGATGACAGACAGAAAAGTGTGATGACAAAAGCTGTGTGAAACTTGGTAATAACAACAGGATCAGTCTGCGTGGCTGAGGCAAGGGTTTTAAACAACTTTGCTGTTTGTGTGAGCTCACAGCAATGTTCATTTTTAGTTTTGAAAGTTACAAAGGAATAATTACAGGCTTTAGCTGGGAATGAAAATGCAGAAAGGCCTTGTGGCCCCACAGTATACTTTCTGATGGAGGAATTCTACGCTTTCAAACTTGCAATGCTTAGACTTACACACCATAAGCAAAGCACATTCCAGCTGATTAGGTTCTCCATCATGTGCTTTATAGCACATGAATGATTGCTTCTTTAAAAATACTTCCATAGTTAATTTTAATGCCTGTCACATAAACTATTAGTACCAGGACTCCAAAGTGGTGCCAGCACAGCCATTTGTAAGCCACACTATTTTATGGCTAAAGACTAAGTGTAAATATGAAAATGAGATTGGAACAGGCCTTGCTCAGCACTGTTTAATATTGAGTTTAGACTCTTCCCTTCAGAGCACACATAACTTTCAACATCAGCCTTCCCTTATGTGTGTTTGATAAGTGAGTGCATCTCCCAGCCCTGATGAAACAGGTGCTCCTGTAATACCCTCAGAAGAGTCACCTTTCATGGAGAAATAAATGATAGCAGTGGCAACTGCAGGACACACACAAGTTGGCTACTGCATATTGTCACAGCAAGGATTAGTCCTTATGAGAACTTTATTACAGTTTGTCATATTTGTGACTAGGCAGCTGTGAAAACATGTAAGAATCCTACACAGATTTTCCATTTCCTGCCAGTTCACTAAAACAAAGCAGTGTGCCTGAGAGAAGCAGAGTACGTGCAACATAAATGGTAAAGCTTAGCAAGCCTGTTCAGCTTCATGACATGTTGCAGGATGGAGAAGCTATGAGGTTTGTAACTATCTGGCTCTCCAAGGCAGCTGGATTGAACATCACTCATTGCTTTGCTGAGGGAGTTCTTGTTTTAGCACTTGTGAGCTGGGGAGCTCGAGTGATTTCAGCACACAAACTCCCCAGAGCACGCCGTTCTCCATCTAAAAACTTGGCGGCAGCAGCCACTCCTTATTCCAGATTCCAAACATGTCCCAGGCCCACCTCTCCCTCCTTGATTTGTGGGCTGGAAATGCTGGTTGTGTACAGCTGGTCAGAGAGTGCCTTAAGCACCTGGTTATTCTCATTTCCCATCTGCACCTTCCCTACTCTTCTCACTACTGCTCTGATTGCCTAGTATGGCTGCAGAAGAAGATTAGAAAATAGAAACAAGCTAAATGAGTCTACTTTAAGGAAGATTTGAGTTCTTCACTGCAGTGGCATCATCCCTGTTTTCAGCCCTGAGGTAGCAGCAACCTGAGAAGAAAAGCACAAGGAGTATTAAGAGTAAGAGAGAAAATGGCCACTGCTGCGCTATAAACTCCTTTCACACCCTAATCTCCGCAAAACTCTGCAATTCTCTCCCTTCATTCCCAGGCAATGGGTGTAGAAGATACCCACCTGCCCCCAAAAGCATAAGGCTTTTTTACTAATGCAGCTTGATAAAATACCCAGCAGCAATTCTTAGTGGTTTGGGGGGAGTGTGTGTATGTGTGTGTTTGTTTTCCTCAATGAACAGAACTTTCTCAGAAGCTTATCTAAATAGGTTTTCCAGTGAACTACGTACAACCATGAATCCTAGCACTTTCATTCTCCCCTAGGAATTTTATAGTAGCTTGCGTGTAAAAAATGAAACAAAAATCCCTTTGAAGCCAAACATAAAGAAGAGACACCACTGTCCATGCTTCTCTGCAGAAGAACAAAAGAGATGACAGATGGTAGACATGTTGCTTAGGCAATATGGGAAAATGCTCAGAGGTTATGATTGTGAATGAAATATAAGACTCTGTGGAACAGAAAATAGAAATAGAGGTTGGAGATTTATATGTGGTGACTGTTTTTTGGTGTTTTTTATTTTTCAGGCAATTGGATTCGTATTCCCAGTATTGAATGTATTAAGTGGCTTCATTTTCACTTTAGTTCTGATGACTACATATCTGAAACTCTATTGTGATGACATTATTTTGAATTTCCTGATTTCAGAACAGGTGCCTGAAATCTAAATGAAATAGCCTGAGATTATTCTAACATGTCCTTAAGTAGCACTGGGCTGCTGTGCACTTGCCACTTTAATGAAGTCACTGCAACAAGACATTCTGTCACTCAGAACAGCAAAAGCCTCACTGGATGCTGCAATAATTTAAGCTGATCTACATTTATTTTGGATTTAATATCTTTCCTCGTTTTTTGTTGCTCTGCTTCATCTCTTTGGTCATGGTGTCTACACTAGGAATGTAGTTCAGCTGTTTCACTCCACAGCTCTGTTCCTGTTGAGCTCCATCTCCTGGTGTATCATCAGTACCCATTAATAGCTGTCCCAGCTGTTTTATGCAGCTTACCCTGATATATTGTGGCAAATTGTTATTTTACAGTGCATTGTCTATTTATTTTTCCGATGTGTCATAGAACTTGCCTACCTTGCTCTTGTAGGAGACCCTATCAGTAGTGGTATTGTGTTACATATTATTCCCACATATGTTACAAACTATGAAGCAGTCACAACAAATATGCCAGTGAAAGCTGTTCTCCGATCAGCCTTTCTTTTTCTGTTAAAGAACTTTCTTTTTTGGACAAGAAAAGATCATTAAGAATGCTTTTATTCAAGTAAGAAAACAAGTGAGCAAAAGGTTGGATCAGAAAAAACAAACATCAGATAAAGTGAGGCGGTGGACTAGAGATAAACAGCAGAATAATTACTGTCAATAACTTGTTATTCGTTTTATTGTTGCCAATCTCCTGGTTTTTCATTGTATAATATTTAGGTAAGAGATTACTGCTAGGAATTGCAAGAAGGAAGACAGGAAGAATAACATCGAGCTATCCAGGCTGTAGATAATCTCACAGTCAGGCTGCCTTTGCAAAAAACCTGGCAGCGGCATTAGACTATACTAAGATTACCCTGAATCAGTCCTGTGTACCTGTCTTCCCAACTGGAGGCTAAACAGTGACAGATGTAGGACAAGGACACATCAGTCTCCCTCCAGCATTTCCCAAGCTGCAAGCAGCCCTACCCCTACCACAGAGTGCAAATGAGGTATTTCCAAGCTGGAAAACTGCTAGGAGAGGCTCTGCATCCCAATCCTCCATGCGCATGTTGTAAAACTGTGAGGTAGAGAGGAGTGAAGAAAGCTGTGTAAGCTCCCCGTGAGCAGAGGGAGGAGTGGGTTTCAGGCAGGTCAGTCTCACAGGTGGCCATCACTAGAGACTGACAGACCAACAGCCTTGCAGGTTTTGCTCAGTTTGTGACCCTTCGTGTTGTGTTAAGCCTAATCACGTGTCATGTGCATGCAAGAGAAGACCCAGAGCACTCCGGATTCAAGCAAGTCTTTCTGACCTTCAGGGAGTACACAAACTTTAATGCATCTCTGCTATGAAAAAATAAACAGAACCATTCTACTATCTCTTTTTTAAACTAGCAAGGGAGAGCACAAACCTCTGCGTCCTTCACATCTGTGAAGTGGTTCTGTGTATCTGGCAGGTTGAGATTTTGTTGTCCACCCGTGAGCAGGTAGAAATCCCAGTGGTGTCTCCCTTCACAGACTGTGGGGCTTTTATGGAAGCTGAAGCCCGTACCTAGCTGTGTCCCTCTTCCCAGAAGTGGCCACAAGCTACCCCAGGCAGAGGGGGCAGGTTTCACATCACCTTCATTCAAAGATGTAGATACACACATGAAAAATTGTAACTGCAGGACCTTGGGACAGCAACAAAGACTGGATTAAACTCCTTGATTAAACCTCAGACTTCCATGCAAACTACTAGTATTTGACTTCCTGTTGATGGATCTGTAAATGTTAATTCAGCACGCGACGATACAGAAAGTAAAGGACCAAATCAAAGAACTAAGGACAAAAGGAGACNTCCATTGATCTTGTGACCCTATGGAGATTCGGTCTGTCTGATTGGCCAGCAGCCAGATCCCCTTGTATCCCTGAAGAGGATGTAATCCAGCCCCTACTCTGCCCCCTCCTTATCCCCATTGGTTCGTGTATTACCCTGCCTCCCTTCTGTACCCCTTTATAAGTGTATTCCGAACAAAAGTCAGTTTTGCTTGTCTTGGGACTGCATCATAGCAGGTGGGTAGATAAACTTCGGTGCTCTGTGTGGGGGGCCACCTCTAACTCTTTTGCTTCTAGTGTCGCCTGAGCTAGCTGGCTCAGTGTGAGCGTGGCTGCGTGTTTCCATCGCACGGGTGAGAGAGCTGACTTGCGAGGTGCCAAGAAGCACCGCCAGGGGTTCCTTAGCTAAAGGCTCCCCTTGGAACAAGCAGCAGCTTCTCCATCGACACCCACACGGCGATAAAAGTCTACCTGACTCCCCCGGTCCCTTTCTGCATCAACTGGGCTGCAGACTCTGTTGTTGGCATCAACGGGTGGACTTGATCATCTTAGGGGTCTTTTCCAACCTTAATGATTCTCTGTTTCTAGTGCATACAGCCAGAGTAGCCGTACTGCCACTCTATGTATGGGAGGTCCCAGCTGCAGACTGGGGCCCCTGTGGTACACTCACAGAAGATAACCAGCAGGTCGAGACATAGGTTCAAAAATATTAAGAGCAGATAAAGCTGCAAATAAGACTGTGAGAACAAAATTGGGTAAACAAACTGTATGCAGGGGAGTTACTAATGGCACCAATATGGTGTTCCGTGAGGATCTGTCTTGTGTCCGCTAGCTGTCTGTGTTTTTGCTAATGAGCTGGGTGATGGAAAGGATAATGATTCCTAAATCTACAGGGTACACCAATACAGAAAGAGAGAAAGGGAAGAAAGAACAAAAATTCTGACAAATTGGAAACACAAACTGACAAAATAAGATCCATGGTATTAGGGACAAGTAGAAGTTTCTAAACCATGCAGAAGCAATGACTTGCATGAATACAGCTGGTGAACTTCTGGACGGATGGGAGTTTTGCGGAAAAGAACCTGGGCATATGTTTTGTTTGAGTGAATAATATCAGACTGCTGTCAAGAAAAAGCAAACAAAAGATAAAGCTTATTGCACTGTATGAACAGGAGCAAAACCTGCAAGAAAATGACAATTTTCTTTCAGTTGTAAAGATTCTGATGGAACACTCTATACATTTTTAGGTAGTGTGTAAGAAAAAGGGTGCAGGGTAGAAAAAAGAGTGAAAGTGAATATTATTAGACCCAGCTTGCAACACAAGAGATTTGGCATAGATGTCAGGGAAAAACTTACTAGTGATAAGTATAGCAAGGCACAGGAATAGATTTCCTGGGAAGCCTCCCAAAATAGATTGGCATCTGTCAGCTAACGTATAGTTGATTCTGCTGTGGGTAAAAGGATAGATGGGATGATATCTTGATTCTCTAATTTTTGACTAAATATTTAGTTTACATTTAAGCAAAGGCAAAAAATGCTACTGAGTTCAACTGATCGTGTTACGTTGCAGAGCTTAAAATGCAGCTGAAAGAAAAACAAGATTTTATGTTCTATTATTTTTATTTAAAAGAAAAAAAATAATGAGTTATACATAAGTTCTTCATTATGAGAAGATACCATTTAAATTACTCCAACAGTGCACTAAAGCTCACGTCTTCCAGGAAATAAGCAATGTCCCCTCTTTGACTAACTAATACTTGCATGGAGACAGATTATCTGTGCACGTGGCTGTAGTCTCACAATGAAAGACAGTCAATTTAATATGAACAATAATGGAGGCCAGAGTGCTGAAAGAATTTAAATTATTGCTTCCTTTTTTTTTCTCAATTTCAAAGAAGAAGGGTGTGTTTGTGCATGTGTGGGTGTGGGTACATGCAGACACACAGGTGTCCTGTTTCTGTGAATATACGCATTCGTGTCTAAATTCACATTGTATCAAAGTAATGTTACATTTTGTTGGTTTTTTTTTTTTTTTGAGATGGGGATGGAGGTTGTTTGTTTCTTTATCCTTGTCTTGGGGTGACTACAATCCTTTAAATTATATTAAAGGATTCTGGCTTTACATCTTCATAGTGTTTATTCATTGCTAATGGCAATTTGAGTGTGGTGGTCTCAGTACCAGCCTCTTATCCACACAGGCAGAGGAAATTTTTATAGAAATGGCTGCAAATGGTGCTTTGCACTGTGTTGCACATTGCAGTGCAATGCAATGCTCATTGAGCACACACAGAGGTGGTCGTATTTCAAACCTTCTTCCTTTATCTCCAGCCAAAGAAATCCTTAGCAATTGCTATATACAGGCCAAGCTTTTATCTTCAACTTGTTGTACTGTATTATTTTACTAGAAAAACACTGGGAGAATATTTGGATAATGGATACTTTTCAGCCTGAGGTAATTCAAAAGGTTGAAGGGATTTTGCTCAGTATTATCCAGTAAACAGAGTATCACCTTTCAGCACAGCCAAGAATGGAAATGTTCGGCTGAAAATGTAAACATGTCGGTAAGTTATGAATGTGAAGAAAGGAAATGATATTGTTTTGCTATGAAGGTTCAAAATAACCACTGAAATGGCTCTAAGCAAACCTCAAATCTTCCAGTCACATGCAATTCTCAGCACTTCTTATTTACCTTGCTGTTAGGAATAAGAAAAAAAAACCAGATTTTTATATTAAACTGCTTTTTCTTTTAGAGAGAGATTCCAAAATGCTTTAAGGGCTCATATACAGAAATCAAATACAGCTGTGGAGCGAAACCACAGTTTTAGGAGTATACGAACTGCACGTGCCAATTTTTCTAAATGCCTAGCTAAAAACTGAGGTTGCAAACCCACTAATGGCCCAAGTTTTCACTGGGGTGCCTGGAAGAACACCCTGTTACTGTGACATGGAGCTATGGGCTCCAGGGTCATGGCAGGTCAGGTTCTCAACTCATGCCAAAGAGTTGCTTTTCTTGATTAGAAAAATAGTCCAGCTAAGAGATGATTTAAATTTCCTTCAGCACTTCTGGAGTCTACAATTTCGCACAAAACAAACCTGAGCTAGGATGTAGGCCTTTCAAACCATGTTGCTGAAACTGCCTACAGTCAATAAATGATAAAAGCTTTGAAAATGGTGACACTCTAGTGCTCTTTTGGTGGACATTTACTTCACCCTATGCTGGCAGTCATGTCATGCACCTATCTCACTCACTGCCACATCCGCTCACTTGGGTTCCTCCCATGTGCTTGCACAGACCCAGGGATGTGTTGGCTGGAAGGAACTGCTGGAAAGGGTGTTGCTGCCTGCTCAAAACAGGTCCTTATCCATCCCTTTGTCAAGGTCAGCTGTAGGTGTTTTAGACATATGCCGTAGTCTTCTTTTCTTCATCTCTCTCCCTCTTTGTCTTGGCTGGGCTTATTAAGGTTTTCAGGAACTTCATGAACACTTAGACCCACAAAAACCTAGTTTTCTGTACCACACAGTGCATTCTACATACAGATTTATCAGAGAGCTATTTGCATGAACAGCCGAAATAGTGATAATGCACCTTGTTACTAAATATGTATGAATGGCTGCTCAAGTATGCAGGAGAGAATGGAGACTCTCACATTTGGACTTCCAGGGCTGTCAAAGTGACCTCTTAATAGACTGGCAGGGTCTATAAATATCATTCATTCATTTTATCATCTTATTTGTTAGAGCTTGAATTTTTTCTGATATATTTGCCTACTCCCAATTTCAAAGGTCAGTTTGGCTAGTATGAATCGTATTCATGATTCACAGAATTACACTCTGTAATGCTGCCAAGAAAACAAGCTGAAACCTAGTAAAACAGCCCTAGGAATAACACTCACTCTTTACCGGGTATCCTGGGGGTTATCTCTTGTGCTGCAGGAAGAAACCGCTTCTATTGCTACCACGAGTAGAAAGGACATTCAAATTCTGGTGAGCAAGCTCTCTTTGAGCTTGAATAGCTGCTGTTGTTCATCCGTTAACTGTAGATCTTACTCATACTGTCCCTTCATGGTTACTGAGTTTTGATTGCTTTGGCTGGGTGTAACAGAAAGACTGCGGTTGTTATCAACAAACACTGTCAATCAGCTTATTTGTTGACTTTGGTGCAGAAATTCACTGGCTTGGCTTCCTACACTGTACACAGCTCTGGTAGTGCATTGCCCTGTAAAAGAAATGTGTTCCTCCACAATCTTCCTTTTTGTTGCCAAATCTCATCGATACTGGAACAGTGTCCTGCTATATGATAGTAGAAGGCAGCACACAAGCACCACGTTTAGTCCACAGTATTTTGTTTCTTCATTTTCAGTTTGCAACTGGCTATTTCCAAATGATGGATCTATCAGTGTTTACCTTCAAATTAAAAGATGTAACTGCCTGGAATTTCACCACTAGATATGAAAGCTCTATAGCAAACCTACTGCCTTTGGATGTGAAGCTTGATAAGGTCAGTGCTATTGCTCCGTACCAGTAGGGATTAACTTAAATTCCACCACATTTCTAGATACAGAAACGTTTGTCTATTAATTGCCTGTTTAACATTATGTATTGAAGACATTTGCTGCAGCCTCATAGTATAAGGTAAGTAAATACTATTTTGCCCTCTTCAGTGCAGTTACAAAGGAATGTTTCATTAGCCTACTATGGACAGCTTGCCTGCACCCCATGGCTGTCTGCCTGTGCCCCACAGCTGCCTGCCTGCCTGCTGGGCACCCTACAGCCTTGTGTAAGTGATAGGCACCAAAGAGGTGGGGGTCTGATGCCGAGTGTCGTACCTTTGCTGTGAAACTCAGGTCTCACCTGGATCACAGCAGTTCTTACTTGGGATTGCTTATTCTACGTAAACATTTCTATTTTTCCTTACTCTGTTACAAGGAAATGCTGCAGAATGCTGCAGAACTTCAGTTTCTTAAGCGTCTCCCGCTTTTCCAGGCACTTTGCCTGCCTGGCTGCCTGCAGATACCTTCCTTGTGAGTGTGAAGTGCCAGAAAAATGTTCCTCAGAGAGGTTTTTCATTCCTAATGGCCTTCTCAGGCCACAGTGGAGTTAGGAATCAGTGTGGTGATTTAATTGGACAGCTTGCTTTATTTTCTACACACTGGAGATTTTCCTTCCATCTGCTTTCATGGGAATAAAAACTACAGTCCTTAAATGGAGGAATTGGACTGAAATTAGTGTGTTTTACTAGCATGAGGGATGAGTAGAAATCAAAAAAAACCCCACGTATTCTGAAGTAATATTATTTCAGATGATTCTCAGTGAATCAAAGCTGAATGCTGTTAACTGTCATTTTTCTCTTTCTTGCCTTGGTACAGGTCAGGGATGCTTCTTCTTCAGCTACATTGCACACGGTGGCATCTAAGCCTGGTTATGAAATACCCTCACCTGACTTTGGAAAAGCTCCTGAACTCTTTCACTCTGCCATTGTCACTCCCTCGGGCTCCCCTTCCACATTTGCAGCGCCCCGATGCCTTGTGGTTTGCTGGCAATTTGCACTGCTAATATCTAGCAGTCACTTCAGCAGTGAGAAAGTATATAATTATGCCAGATCTCTTCCCAGCTATGTTTAATGACAGGTTAGTCTGCCTTTCAATACTCAAAGTGCATTGTAGCAACAAGCCGTGTCAGAACTAAGGGCAGAAATTGGCTTAATTGAACACTTTATAGGAAGGCAAGGGCTAATGTTACTTTGACAAAGTTAAGATAGCATTAAATCAGAGATACTATCTTCATGGAGAGCTACTCAGATCTATTAATATCCTGCTTTATATAAATTAACTTTTTCTGTAGGAAAATATCTGCTGTTAGACTAGTTCTATTTTATTCTTCAGTCAGAAAAAAACCAAACCCCTGGACTGATCGAAAACACTTCCAGTTTGAACCACATTACTTAGCAGACATTGATTTTATTAGTCACATGGTGTTGTTCCTATTACCCAGCTGAGTGCATATTCAAGCTCCTTGAGCAACAGTGCTTGCCTTGGCAAAATATAGCATTTGGTTTCCAAGGACACTTTTAAATAAATTGCTAAAATTGTTTTTCTACAAATGTGGAGGACAAAATCCTTTTCACTTGAATATTCAAAGAAAGAGAAAACAAAAAGAGTTCATGCAAACATTGTTGCTTTCAACCCAGCTCTATGTTACAGTGAGTAAACAGAAAATGTTTTTACTGTCTTCAATCAAAGGTTTAAAATATCTCCCATTTCTGGGTTAGGAAGGAAAGAAAATATTTCAAACTAGGATGAAAAAGAGGCCTCAATAACTGGCAATGAGGGTCTCCAGTTATGGGGGATCAGGTTGAGTCTCAGTCACCATGCTAACTCTACAAAACAGAACTGCTGCAGGAAGAGCTGAGTCCAGACTGTCACAGCACAGCTGCTGCCAGAGGTTTGTGTTACTGATTTGGGTTGATAAGTCAAACCCTGAAAACTTAAATCCCTGGTCCTTGTTCTAGCGTAGGGTTATTTGTTATCCAAGGATATGTGCCGTGTTCTTTCTGGAAACTCTTTCTTGTTCCCTTGAAAAACTTTGGTGTTGAAGAATCAAAAATTCCCAGGAAAAACCGGTTTTGCCCGACAGTTGCTATTTTAAAGGGAAGAGATGGTGAGCTACGTGAACATCGTCTCCTTATACCCGGACTGAAGTTTACCTGTAGATTTTGACATCCAGTCCTGAATGGATGTAAGTATGGCAGGGATAGTTCCTTTTCAGAAGAAGATGAACAACATTTTAAAATTGTATTGCATACAGATGGCTCACTATATCAGAATGGTTCTTTACCTTAGAGACTACAGAAACTCAGCTTCTAAGAGTCACACTTTTCACTCATCCCATGGCAAAAGATGCCTACTGACATGCATTAGGAGTGGAGTCCTCAACACAGCAACCACACTAGAAATATTTTCTTGTTTAACTGAGTATTTCTAAGCTTTTCTAATTAATAGATGAAACCTCTTCTGATGCAAAGCTTTATACACAAAACAGGCACCATTAATAAAATGTTCTGTGACATTTGGCAAATCAGGAAACTTCTGGCTACATTAATCAATGGGAAGCAATCACTTCAAAAAGTCTGTGTTTCTGAAAAAATGCATGCATGTTGAAATTAATGTAAATGGATAATAAAAAAATATTTTCACACTTTACTGACAAGTAATGGTAGAAATCATTATCCTAATGGCTTATGAACTTTTTACGCTAGAGTGATGTACAGTGGAAATATAATGACCTTCTATCTGGCACCTGATGAAATAAATTAATGGAAATTATTAATGCACAGCATTTCATTTGTGTATGTTTGCTGTTAACTGCAGAGAGAATACAAGTGATGTTCTGTCCCTCAGCATGTCTTAACCTCCAGTCTTCATCTACACTAGTATAGCAGTCTCTTTAGCTGCAGTGGACTAAAACCAGCACAGCTTCCCCAGTCTGGATGCAGTTAAATCTTTCATACCGATAGAGCAGTTCCCACAGGGGCAAGAGAGTAAATAGTTTTTATAGCTTATCCCTGTCTGCACCTGTGCCATTGACAACAGAGACCTCTTTGATTTATCTAAATTTCATTTATTTATAATTGTAATGTGAGTGGTATTTTCAGCATAAAGGAATAGCTTCTGTGTTTGGATCCAACCTCAGTTATAAATTGACATCAGTATTTCTCCATCTCCACTCCACATGCTCTCATTAACTTCATGCTGTGGCTGAGGTTATCATCACTGATATTTCAGGTAAGCATTGCTGTGCTCTCAGGAGCAACCAGTGGTGTCCACATGGACAGTGGAATGACTGCAGCACGTCAAACCTGTCACTCTGCAATGCTTGGAGCTGCAACAGCCTTGAGGTCTGTATTTTGCTGGAATTGCTCAAGGTGAGGCATGCTATATCACCATAAGTTTTACACCCTGTACTTGAGGTGGTTCTGCTAGTAAAACCCCAACACAAACAGTTACAACGTGATATCCCTGCCCTGTCCCTAAGGCTTTTCTGCTACCACCACCGAAAACTACTTAGCTATTACACAGGATTCACCTGTAGTTAGAAATGCCACTAGAGATACATTCAAAAATTGGGTAGGGCCTTTATCTCATATGTCTGTGTATACATTTTGGGAAAGGGAGCTCTTATACCGGCAGAGTTAAAGCAGAGTAAAGAAATAAGGCTTTAGAATCTGTAAAACAAAAGATTTGGGGCCTAAAAGAAAGAAATAGAAGGGTATTGAATTTTGTGCCAATGTCCTAATGTGACTGGAGAGTAAGAAGAATGCAACCAGCTTTTGCTCAAAGAAAAGAAAAAAAAAAGGAGAAGAGAAACAAAGAAAAAGGATAAAAGGAAAAAGAAAAACAAAAAGAAAGAAGGACAAAAGGAGAAAGAAAAACAAAAAGAAAGGAAAAGGAAGCAAAGGGGAGAAATAAAAAAGAAGAAATGAAAAAGAAAAAAAAACGAAAATGAAAAAATGTGCAACTTGCCACAAGTTCAGAAAAATTCAGTGATGTTTGCAAAATCTGGGATAATTACAGCTCTTCAGTTAGACTGAGCCATTACCAAAAAGAAGAAAGAGTTTTACACTCAGAATTTCTCTTCCAAAGAGCTTCCCCTTCAGCATGTCCTCCCAAGCTGGTAACCAGCTTGACAGGTCAAGGAAGCTCTTGCACTTCTCGTGACAATGACGTGCTCTCAGCAGTCCATGCATCCCAAGCCAGGACCAGACAGAGGAGATGTCACCTCTAGGGATGGTGGCAGAAATAGCCATTTGCGTGTGGAGTTTTGTTCTTATCGGCAGGAGAAGACCTTTGAGGAATAAAGCCTAGGTTACACAAAAGCATAAAAGCAGAACTCCTTTTTTTTTGTCTGCAGGTACTTCCACTATAAAAGCTAGGGCCTGCTGCTTACAGAGGTTTCTGTGTAAATGAGAGTCTGCCCTCGCACCACTGAGGCAGAAGAAAGGAGTCTCAAAGCAGAAGTTGGCACACGCTGGTGTTAAAGTTCCTCACAAAGGCCATGTGGATAGTAAAAGACATGTGCAAGGCCCTGGTTCCTCCCATGCATGTCCCCCCCACCACACACACGGGATGCTGAGCTTTGCCCTGGGCAGCCTGACCGCATTCCCATTACGAAGGCACACGGCAGCGCCAGCCGTGTGATACCGCAGCCAGAGTAACAAATGTGTGATGAATTGCATGGCTTTCATGTGACAGCTGACTGCACCCAGCTCACCCACAGCACAGTGCACTTCCTGCACTCAGCTTTGTCAATGCACCCCCAGGGACACTGCAGACTGCTACTGCAAACAAGTAAATACAGACACGGAACTTCCTTTTGTGAGCTTCTGTCTCTTGCCTCATTTCAGAACTTTCTCACCCACCAAGAGTTGATGTCTTGCTGTGTATTTCTCAAAAGCCAGGAAAGAGTAAATTTAGATTCTCTTAGGGATAGACTTAGAATGAGAACACTCACAGTACTTCAGGGGAAAGAAGAAAAAAAGCTTTTCCGGCTCACATAAAATTGGGCTTTTTAGTTAAATACAAATTCTCTGCAGTTATTATTGTCTGTTATTTCAACTGACTCAGCTACTGCCTATGAACACAACTGTTACCAAAGGATGCTCAGTCTCCAGAATAGTCAATTTTAAAAAAAGTTTGATTCCTGCAGAACCATGATCAGAAACATAGCAGCACTTATCAGAACGTAAGGGAGGAAGTAAAGCAGTGACTTACTGCTGAAAGATTTCACAGACAGACAGTAAGCTACCAAGTTCCTGCTTCATTCACTGAAAGAAGGAAACCTAATGCATATTGTACAATTTGAAGAACAGGACAATAGGCAAGTGTTCCTCAGCTAATACTGGGCAAACTCCAAGGTGTCTCTTCAGGGTACAAACCAAGAAGTAAAGAGCATCAATCTACATGAATTAGAGACACAGAGGAGAGGAACCCCCTTGGCTCTTGCTTTCTGCTTGTGCCAGAGCTGTTTGATGGTTGTGACCCTAGGCTAGAACAAGGAGGAGGGAACTAAGAAATCCATCCATAACTTTTGAAAATGAGCTCAGGAGTCTTCAAGTGAGTGGGTATAGTTCGATTCATGCCAAAGGATGATGTGCACCTGCAAGGAAAAATTCTCTGTGACTGCATGTCACCAGGATCTTTTTCAAGGTCATTTGAGACATGAATCTGGCTTCTCAGGTACAATTTTTTTCTTCTTCTTTAGCTGTAAAACAATATTGGACAGCTCAGTGATGTGATGGATATATTTCAGATGTTTCCTGAAGTTGAATCACCTGACTTATGTAGGAGGGCAGTATATAATGATGCTGTTTTGCATTACAGCTCAAAAAGACAGGCAAGGGTGATACAATGCCTTCAGGAATCTTGACATGATTGATATGTAGCCATATCCCCAAGTGCAATAGTACAAAATAAAACCACAAGGAAGCAAACTCTGATCAGGGTGTACCACAAACAGAGTAGTAGAGCCGGCTGCATCCCTGCTTTGTCAGTGCAGGAGAGATTGGCTAACACACTAGTGGGCACACTGCTACTTAGCTAACATAAATGAACCCTGCAAAGCTGCCATTAAATAAAGAAAAAAAAAAAGCCCACAACTAAACAGTCTGTCAAAGTACTCTCAAGAGAAGAGGAATACCGAGGCAATGTCAGCCTGGTTGCCATCAGGCATGGCTTGATGTTTGTGGAGAGTGACATTGTGAAATGCTCCTGAGAAATCTCCCTTTGGCATGGGGGAGAGTTTTCACGTTTACCCTAGAACCACTTACTGAGCATTTGCACTCATTGCCACAAGAGTTTCTGTCAAGAGGACAGCTGGGAGCTCTGGCAGGAAAGTGTTTCTTAGGGTGCCATTCACTAAGAAATACATGATACAAGCAATCCAACTTTTCTGGGTTATTTCAACCATAATGCAAACATTACCCAGCTTGAAAACACAGAGATGCTCTGCATGAAAAAAGGAATGTTAATGAGACCATAGAGGAGCCAAAACCAGTGTCGGGAGAAACATGTACTCCTTTTGCCCTGCATGGCAAGGATAAGTAAGTGCTTCAAGGAGTTTTCTCTCTTCTGCAGTTCCAAATTGCAACAAAAAGGGAGATAGAAATATTTTGGTGATGTTGAGGGGGGAAAAATATTTTGGTGCGGATGAGGAGGAAAGAGGTAGGTGGGTTGGTTGCTTGCTTGCTATTGAAAAAGAATAAAATAACTTTTCAAATAAAAATCTTGGAAACAAGATGAAAGGTATATTTCCAGAAACATCAGCCTTTTAGAGACATATTATCTAAATCTTGGTTTACACATATTCTAATGCTCACAAAGTAGAACATTATTAATAATAAGTAGTCAAGGTAACTATTGAAGGGTGCTTGACAAGATGAACCGATCAACCTTATCACACTGTTGAAAAGATACCTGTGCCTTGGTTTCCTGACTTGTAGATAGCTCTTTTTATGGAAATGGGTGCTTCTAATACCATATGTTTAAAAAATCATAGCCTAGCTGATGAGCTACTTAAATGTTTCTGCTCTGCTAGGTCACACTGGATCGTTACCTGACTGCACAAAGTTCCATTCTCCAAGTGGCAAAACTTCCCATGCCTTTGGATGCAGAGTTGGGCTTTCAGATCAAATTGCCTGTTTTCTTCAAAATTATGCTGCAGAAGGGGGAAGAATGTGGCTGGGCATGTTAGATAAAACCTTGCATTTTAATGCTCTCTCTCCTTAACAGTTCTTTTTCTTTAACCAACAAAATCATCTACAAAGTATGCTTTCTGTTAATTAAGACAAGGATTTTGGCCTTGCTGCCCTCCTTGCTTCATTTACATGATCTGTTGAAAGTTGCTCTGCTAATACTAATCACATACTGCCTTGCTGACAATCTGATTTCTGCTCAGTTAATGCACTTAGACTGTAAAAACCCTAGGTCTTGGTTGTCCAGCACAAAATTCAACTCTACCTTCAAGTTATTCACTGACCAGAGAGCTTCATCAACACAAGGTATTAGTTAACTTCTTACTTATTGCCCTAGTGCAGGAGCATCAGGTAATTGCTATTTTGAAGCACTCATCCCAAACTCTGGCTGCACAAATCACGTGCCCACCGCACATGCAGTCTGGATTTTAAAAGGTAAAAGCAATGGGGTGTATTTGCAGCTCTATGATGGTGGGAATTAAAAGCATAAATCCTCTCACCGTGTACAGGGGGTTTGTAGCTTAGTTGCTGTTAAGTGTGTGAGAAATTTGGACTAATCAGGCCATCACTAAGAGGTACAATTTGCAGGAGGGCCACTCAGTATAAAACATATTAGGACTTTTCAGGTTCATTCTCTCTTCTATGCGTTTTAGACTTTTTGCCTTACTTTGACCCTATCAAGCTATTTAAAGGATGTTAAGCGCTTTGTTCACTGCAATTCACAGGCCATAGCTCCTATCCTCTCTTTTATCTCTGAAGAAAAGGACAAGAAAAAAGAAAAAAAGGTGGAGAAAAAAGCCTCTCGTCCTCGTTACAGTCCTATGGCAGATGCTAATGCTTTTTACAAAAGTGTCTCACCTGGGATGTTTTACTCATTCCCCTTCGACTGATTGTTATTAAAGGTCTTTGGAGATACTTTTGTTTCATCCTTCTGTTCTAGTTTAGCAAGGGTGATGACATACCAACTGAAATGTCTGGAGGCTTGTTAGCAAAAACCCTGTCACTGGGAGGGATCAAAGTGTTTTTGTGCTAAGTCCCTGGGGCACTGATCCTGGCAATACAGATGGACTCAGATGCAGCCTCCACATGGTTTAACGTGACAAGCAGCTGGATCCTCAAGCCAACAGACAGAGAGTTGTTTTCTCAGGATGAATGGTGTTTCTCAAAACCAAGGAGTGAAATGAGCACCACTGCCAGAAAACCTTAATTTATTTTGGGAAATGGGAAAAATACTACTTCTTTCATCTTACTGAGAAAAAGAAACTGATTCTTCTCTCTGCAAAAACTACAGAAAGACACCTGAGCAAACTCATCACTGCACATCAAATTTTTGAACAGCAGGGGAGTCCAGAACAATTCACTTCCGTGAGGCCAGCCGTCTGTGTTAATAAGTAATGGTTTTAAGCTGAAAATAAGCCCAACATTGACTGTCCAATGTATATCTAATCCTTGCTGTCTAGCTGGAAGATGATCTACAAACACAAGCTGGCTGTACATCCACAATCAAATAATTGACTGGCTGACAACTGAGACCAGTATTTGGCTTGATGCCCCTGACTAGACAGGAAATGGCATTTCCTGCATCTTGGTAAAGCAGATGTCACTTGGTCCCTCCAGCAAAATACATGGCACCAGAGGCATCTTTAGTAAAGGTTTCTTCCAACCCATGCAGTAGTGGCCAGTTAAAAAATATCCTCCTGCAGTTTTATTAGGCACTAGTTTTTAACAGGCTAAACATTTAGGGGGAAATTTATGCAACAGATATATCTTCATAGCTGGCTACATCTGTTGCAGTGCTGATTTCCCAAACTGGTGTTCCTGCTCTAATTTAGGCTGTGCCTCTCCCTGAGGACACACTCCCTCCTGCACAGAAACACAGCACTTTCTCAGGAAAGTGGGGATATGGCAAAGGCTCACGAGTTCAGGGTGACTTTTGAATTAAGTACAGCTTGGTAGTTCTCAGCTAGTTGTTTTGCTGTCTGTCTTGGTTTCCATTAATTTAACCTACAAGGTTTCATTCTTTTTGTGGTTTGCCGGTACAGAAATAGTAACTGTGACTGCAGTTAGTAAATAGCATATGATTGATGTTTTCCAGTTTGAATATGTGCCTTTCTTTCACAGTTTACTACACAGATGTGGATTAAGCTTAAATCCCTAAGTCACCTCACAAGCTGTTTATTTTGTTGCCCAGCACTTCAGAAAGTCTTGTGGAAGGTAGTCAGCTTCTCTGGGGGTAGCCAGAAATGTAGAGGAAGCAATGTGCAATATGTGCAAGCACCAGTCTCTTCTTTTCCTATGATTACTTTTCAGTTGGTTTAATTCCCTGGACCAGCTCACCTCAAAATCACACAAATATCATCGAAGAAGAAAGAGAGGAGATGAAGAAGGGACAGGGGGTCAACTGCAATCCCAGATGGCAGCTGCCTCTGTGAATGTGAGATCGGGATCCCAGCAGACCTCTATTTATAGTCTTTCCCAGAGGGGAGGTGAGGTAGTTTAGTTCTTGCCTTCCGGGAGAACTAACAGCATTGCCATCTTGCCAGAGATCAGTGCTGCCAGTCTGTTTTGCCAAGAAGCATTTGGGACTGCAAAGTAGATGCTCCCTTGATGAAATAGGAAGAATTTGCATTACCAGATTACTCCACCAATTTAATGCACGTTCTATCCCTGACAGCAGCCAGCACAGGTTCTTCAGAGACAGAAATCCTTATAATAAACGATTTTACAGCCAACGGAATTGTGAAAGCTTGTATTTAGACAGATCCCTGCAGTTTTCACATTCAGTTTGCCCAAGTTAAAACTGAGAGCTGACCACAGGATTTGGCCTAGAAGAAGATGTCAAGCCCCTGTTACCCTCAGAGCTTATGCTACTAACAAACAGTGAAAACACTGAAGCAGTCCTAGAGATATCTGCACAGTAACAAGGGACTGCCCTTAAAGGACACAGCCTTTAGTTTATATTTACAGGGAAGATGGTACATGTTCCTGTGACTGCTTTTTTTTCTTCCCACTCCCAATGCTGATGTCTGAAAGCATCTCTCCAGGATGAATGCTGCAGGATTCCAGATGTGAAACGTAACCCCTGTATGATCCATCAGGCTGGTTACGGCACTTGGTATGCTGCAAGGATAGCTGAGCTGAACTTAAGGAGGCAAAAATCGATTCATAAACAACGTTCAGATTTGAAAACTGTCCAAATGTTTACCGCTTGGGTGAAGATAATTGTACTTGCATGCATTTCTGAAATCTATGGCCAGGGTGAAAATAGGTGTCATTCAATAACTCATCTCTCAACAGTAGCTGTAAATATACTGGTTGATCTATAAAGATGGCTTGGATTATTTTTTTTGTGTTCTTTCCTCCACTAGTTCTTCACTGCGTCCTTTTTCTTTTACTCTCCCCACCTCCCTGGAATTAGTTTTAATTTGCACAATCCCTGTAGTACAAGCATGCCAGACACTTATACCGCAGCCCCTTAGGACCCCGCACGAGGAATAGAAAAGGCTCAAAGTTGTTCTAAGCATTAACACTTGCAAGCAACAACAAACACTGTGAAGGACTGCTTTGGAAGTTGGAGGCAAGATCTAAGGGGCTGTTCATTCTGGATCAGTGAGAGTGATAGAGTTTTCTAGGCATGTCGTTGGACTAGACAATTATTTAGGCGTAGTCTGTAATCAAGGGCTATATATAGCTCACTTCTGCCGGGCCTGAAGCAACATTAAGCACTCAGAATATTTAATGAAGATGTGATTCCTTAGTAGATGAGGTTGATCCAAGTCAGCTGTGCCTCAGCCCAGCATTGCATCCAGCACCTCTGCCCCCAGCAGTGATCTTGCCCACTCCCTTGCACCAGGATTGATACCCACACTGCTGCATGAAGAGCTTGTTTGGGGAGATGAAACTAACTGTATAAAACTAAAGAAAAAAGCTTCAGAAGCATTCAGTTAGTTCAGATCTCATGCCGTGACCTTACGAGCAGCAGCAAAAAAAGGAAGAGAGAGAATATACAATTGGGGTCAGAAGGGATGGCAGAATTAGAACAGCTTTGTTTGGGACTGGCTTATGTTGCATAACATTACGTTCTTGCTCTTTTCAGGGCCTACACTTACACTGCTTTTGGGGGGAAGAGAGACTTCAATATATATCAGAGTCTCCACACCTCAACATATTAGGGTCTCTTCCTGCTGCCTCCAAATGCAAGCAAATGTGCACCTTGAAAGAAGGGTCTGACTCGGACTTTAAAACCAGGCTTCTGATAACATTGAGAAGAGTGTAGGGTTTTGTGCTGGTTTGTGGCCCCAGTCCTGGGAGAGAGGTGTATTGGGAGATACAGAAGGGCTACTGCTCTGTTTTTGCCTGTGCACCCCTAATCCTGCAGTTCCCCTTACTTGCATTTACCTATCACCCTGGGGATACTTAATTAATATATAAATTTATTTATAAAGTCTCTTCATTACTCTTTCTGACCCATCCATTAGAACAATTTTCATCCCATGATCTGTAGAGACCTGGTGGTTTATATCATTTAATGATAGTCCACAAAGCAAATGTGGCTCTAGGGCTTAAGTCATCATAAACTTGTCTTGCCACCAGCCAATTACTAGGGCAGCAGATCTGTCTGCCCACTTGGGCTTTTCATTCCCACTGCTATGTTATTCTAGCTTTTGATGGGATGCCAGAAAGGAGGTGATGCAGAGGTAGGATCAGAAGGCTGAGCATGGCACAGCTTCATCTGGCTGTGGTACTGGTCTTACACTGCCTAAAAGCAAGCATAAAATAATAGACTAAGAAAATGGGGATATTGCTGTAGGATAAAATTTGCCAAGGATCTCCCTCTCCTCTAAAACATTTTCTGTGGGTTCACAGAGCAGAGGAGACTGTAACACCACAGCATTACGATATCCTGTGTGTATCAGGGCTGCTTCAGAAAGGAGAACAACTGCCATCTGACACAATGCAATCAGACCTCTGGCTTCTTCTCCATGCCTTTGGGATTTAAAGTCTTTCCTTTTTTTTTACCCTTCAGTTCTCCTGCAAACCTAATCTATCTCTTATTCTACACAAGCATGTAAAGGTTAAGCTTGAGTTACACAAAGTTCATAGAGAGGCAAGCATCTATTATTGCTTCTAAGCACCAAAAGTCAACTTGTTTCTTTACTATCCTCATGTTAACATTTCACCCTTGTCTAACACAAAAAGAGTCCTGCAAGAGAGCACAAAGCACATGGTGGAAGCCAGGAGTATATGCTGAAGTCAGGGTATTCTCTGCTTGCCTCTTGAACAGTGTGTTGCGGTAGAAGCAAAATGTTTCATCTTCATGTATTAACCTGATTTGCAGTGGCACAACTGGTACAGTGTGGGAAACAAAATATTTTGGAGAGGAAGGGAAATACAGGAATGCAGTCCTGAGCTGCTCCTGTCTAATCTGCAAGCTGATGAACATCGATTGCGCAGTGCTGTACTACTGCCTGCAGACTGCCCAAATCCTGGATTAAACAATCATGCACTGAACTGCTGACTCCACTACATTCCTGTGCAGCCCAGTGCCACAGATATCCATCCTGTTGTCACTTCTGTTTAATAATAAAAGGCCTTTCTGCTTTGTTTTGTGCTACATGCAAAACCAACAACAGTGAAAGAACACTGTGGGTGCAAAGTCAACTGTTCAAAGGTTAGGAAATGGCAGGTTTAAGATTTTCTGCTCCCCTTCCACTTACAATACAGCCTTTCATTATAAGGCCACATACTGTTTTTTCTGATGAAACCCTGTGCCTCACTCAGCGCAATAGATGGTGCCAATGCACAGCTGTGCAGTGTATTGTTTCATTCCCTTCACCTACCATCTAGTTCCAGCCTCCGCATAACTGTACAGTAACCAAATCCCTTCCCTCTGTGTAAAATAATTTATCTCTTCATGGACTCTCCTGTGGTGCTTCTCAATATGCCACTTGAATGCTTCAGAAGCAAAAGTTAATTTATCTTTAAATTAGAGAAGAGTTTCTATTCCCTCCGTTTTAAAGATGGGAAGCTGATGAAGTGAGGCTGCACTTACAAAGCACACCAACCCACCAAAATGTACCTGCACACCCCATTTCCTCCACTCATATATTCATGCACCCCAGCTTGTGCATGCACCTCTCTCAGGGCGGGCAGGCAGGTGTGGGTGTCTGTCCCCAGAAATGGGGGTGTGAGAAGGGAGGCAGGCACCTCCACTTCACCCCTCTGACGTGTGTCTGCAACACAGCACATGCAGCCACCACTGCCGTGCACCCCTGGCTTATACATTAACCAGTGAGATGAACTGGAAAAGCCAGCAGATATTTCTCAGGAATCATGCAAACAAGCTCCAGATTTTTGGAGAACTTTTACTTCAGCACTGTCAAATTTGACCACTCTTGATCTTACGTACAACCATAGCTCAGCATTTTGATGTGGGGTTGCGAAAACTTCAAGATCTTCAGTCAGGGAATTAAGGAGCACGGTCCAAGCCTGTCTGCTGCTATATTTAGTCCTGCATTTTTTCCAAACGGAGGAGTGTGGGCATACAAAATACAGGCTCTTTAGAGTGGGTCAGACATTTCTCAGTGACTTGGAGCCTACAACACAGCCATTAAGAACAATTGGTCCATTATTCCCACAATGGAGAAGAGAAGCAGCTTGTGCAGAAGGGCCATGCAGCCATGTCACAGCAAGATGTAAATCCCCTCAAGCAGCTCCCCGGCCTCAGCAGCACAGGTTATTGATGCCCTGGAGTCTGAACCACTGCCGCCAGCAACTCAGCTCATAGCAAACAGATCTCAGTAATGACTTGCCCATTTGGTAACTAAATCAGCAGCAAAAACCACACACTTCATCTGGAGGAGGTGTCATAGATGTTTCCTTGCCCCTGAGACACAGAACTGTGGATCCCGTCCCAAGCAAGGATGCCCTACCCATGTGTCCTGGCAGCCATGCGCACTCCTCTTTGCCTTCCCAAGGCTCACCCCTTTTAATGCTATCCTGTCCATCCAAGCCTGAGTCTGGGTCTTCTCCACGCTGTCTGTTTTTTTCTTGCAGAACATAAATAAAAAACACTTGTTTATTTACTTGTAGTGGAACTTTTTTCTTACATTTCCCAGGCCTTTTATTAATATGCCTGTTTCACAATGATTATTTTGTTCACCCCAAGGACATGGAAGACCCTTCTTCCCTTTCAGATCTTTGATTATCTTTTATTCTTCTTTTGTTTTGTCTGCCTGCATCTTCTCCCTGAAACTGCTGACCGGCTGCTTTGTCACATTAGTTTTTCTACACCCGGTATTCTTCTGGTGACAGTCTTTTCTGTTTCACCCTCAGATCTCAGAGCAGTCTCTCACAGCTTTACTGACTCCTTTGTATCATCAGAATTTTTCACTTTCAGTGAAGTTGTCTTCAACAACAGTGTAAGTATTGTTGTGTTTATAATCTAACCTGCTTTTACCTTCTGACGTAGTAGTCTGGGCGCTGTATTTGCTGGCCACAGGGATTCACTCCCAGAGTAGCTGAGTTTATTGGAACATTTTGCTTCAGCCATCACATTGCTTCCTTGCAACAGTCAGAGAGACACTTTAGGGAGAATGCCTTGCACTGAACAACAGCCACCTTTCATTTTCAAGCCTCTGAGATTTCAGGGACTCCTGTACAGCCAGGAGGCATTGCTGTACTTAAAGCAATCACCTCTTGAGCAGCACTGGATTAAAACAGCTTGTGCTTGTTATACCCATAGCCCTTTCCACTCTCAATCAAAAGGCAAAAAGTAGTTTTTTTATATCTGCTCCTTTTCCTGAGAGCCTGTTGGGTGGTGTTTATGCTATAGCACGGACTCACTAATAATCTTTCTTTGGCAGGATTTACCGCACAACTTGACGGGTTCCTACCCCAACAATGTGTGTGATCTGACAGCTCTTTCTTTTCTACTGTTCCTGCCCCATCTCTAATGAGCTTTGTCCTCTCAGTCCTTGCAATCTAATCTCAAGATTTCCACTCATTTCCACTTCCTTGTTCCCAGGTTTCATTGCCTGCTTGTGAACAGCAAAGGGGTAAAGGGGCATCTGCCAACTCCCTCTCCATGGAAGTGGTGCTCCGCAGGTCATTCTGTCCAGGACCTGATGAATTCGTCATTTAGTGTTGTCTTTCCTTTTAACTTCCCGTATTTCTGACACAAATGTTGGGGCATATTTTCATATTTCTCAATTTTGAATTTGTTTTCTTTTCCAAATGAAAAAACCCCACTTCATGTACTGCTTAAGTGAGAATCTCCCCTGCACCGCATCACACAATAAATCACACCATAACAAAACATGCAGCTATCAAGCTTCCCAAGATAAGCCAGAATCCCCAATGAGGAAATTACCTTCCCTTTTGCTCACAGTTCTTTTTTCACCCCATAAACCAGACTGTTCCCTCCCAGTGCCCAGCTGCTCCCAGGACAGCTGCAGCAGCGCATGGCAGGACCCGTGGTGCGTTTCTGAGCGTGTGGTTTGCCATGCAGCCGGCAGCTGGGAATGCAGCTCGGTGCAGGTGGGACAACGGGGCCCTGCTTGCCTGCAGGCAAAGGGAGATGAGGACCAAGTTTTGCTGATAAGGACGTAAGAGGAGAGGAGAAGGGGGAGAGAAGGCAACCTCTGCACAGAGGAAAAGGGAGGAAGGATTGAAGAGCAAGAAGCAGTTTTGGAAGGAAATAAAACATAAAACCCATTCTTAATTTCTAGACGGTGTCATTCCGATCCCTCTCCACTTATCACCCATCACAGCAACTAATAATTTCATCAGATCTATCAGAAGGCAGAAAAGATAGAAAACTAGGAAAGCAACAGCTTGAATCCTGAGAAAAATTTCTGCTTATAACCTGGCACTTCTCTCACATTGCTGCTGCCTGACACTAGTGCTTTCAGAGAGTAATAACCTTCCCCACATCTGTTTATGTGGAAAATGTCTAATCCAGTCAATTCATTGCAAGGAACAGGCTCTGGCACCCCCACCCGCTCCAGCAGGATCCTTTCTTTTGCCTTCCTCATTCACTTGGCAGCAGAAGGATCTCAAAGTATTCACTTAGTCCTCAGTTCTCTACTCAGGTCTCAAAAGCCATATTTCATTGTATCAAATACTAAACATGGGATGACATTTAATTTTCGGCTCAGGTTTTATATCATTCCAGAGAAGCGATCTACAGATCTAATGCCCTGATGTGTGCTCTGTATCTTTTCAGCTTATAACCACACATTTAGAGAAATACCATTGACTCACCATTCAGCTATTTTAAATTAATTAAAAGGAGACTCAATTTTCACATCCAATCCCAAATCTCTTTGCAAATTTTCAACCTCCTCTTTCTTTAGACACTTTTTTTCTCTTTCTCACAGATACCACCTTTCTTGGACTATAAGAGATGCAAGATAAATTAAAACTGACTATTCAGGAAGGAGCTGTATGAGAGATCATTCTCACACATACCTAGCTCAGGCTGGCCTCCCTTTTGACTCATTCCCACACTATTGTTTGGAGCTCATCTCTCTGCATCTGGTGCTTTTTAAGCCTTCAGAGTCCAAATAGAAACCAAACCTCAATTTAGGTTAAAAAATATAACCCCATTCCAGGACTGCAGACATCTTCGAGTCTCTCAGTGAATATGCCCTCCCCTCCTTCCCCAGAAACTAATCCCTAATTCTAACTTTTCTGGAACCGGACTCCCAAACTCTGTCAATTTACACCGAGATGTGTGAGGAACTTGTGACATTCAGCTCTTGCACATTTTTTTTTCTTCTCCTGAGTGACTGCACTAATGGTTTGAGCCCATACAAAGAGCACCAGAGCAGCTGTACTTGGGTCACATCAAAGGTCCAGCAAGTCCAATACCTCATCTTTAACAGGAGGCAATAGCAGATGCTCATTATAAGCTTCTATCTGTTCACATTAATATGCCAGACTGCACAAATCACAGCTGAAGCCTCTGACTCATCATCTATCTTGGATTTAGCTGCCCTTGTTACAACCCTCACTCCTGCTTTTGGGAGTGGATGTGGTGGGGAGAAGGTAATCAGTTTAGCTGCAGCTATATGTAAGGAAAAGTGAACCAAAGCCTATAGACTTTTCCCAATGGTTTAAGTGTGACCTCTTTCTTTTCAGTCAGAAATTGAGCTGAGCCTCCAAATTGCTATAGCTATCTGCCTAGCTTCATTCTCCTGCCCCTGACCCCCAAAATGAAACTATTTCTTCTAAAGATTTATGTACGGTACACTCAAAAGAAAAGGTGTTTGAATGTGTAAAATAAACAGAATTAAAAAACAGGGTTGTTTTACTTTTGCTAGTCTGAGCACATAGGTACTACTTGCAGTAATGAAAGCTAGAAAATTTTTAGATCAAGGTGATGTTTAAATTGGAAGATGTCCTTGTTTAGAATAGAGTTTTGCACATTTGACAGGCTGTTAAATCCCACAGAAATCCTCATGGATTGTCGTCACTGGGAAAGGCTGTGAATGTACACCCTTTTGTAGAAATGGTCATTGTCATTTGGAAATGTAACTAGAGAGAAGAAGTTTGGATCAGTGGTGCCTGGTAAATTAGATCACCTGGTAAATTTTCTTTGTTTAATGGGCTTGTATGTGCTTAAATAATTTACAAACTGTGCTGTTGCTTCATGAAACATTGGCAAGAACTGAGTCACTGAAGTAACAGGAGTTACTTCTTCCATAAAGAAGGATATGTAGGAAGAGAAAATGTACAAAGTCTGTAATATTGGTATGGTGTTAGAATAGCTTGATTACTAGCAGATGGCAGGACAGGTTAATATTTTGAATTTGAACTCGTTAACTTTATGAACAAGCAGTGTAATTTTAGCACTAGGCCTGAAATCATCACTGCTTTATCACCCTTCCCTGGACTTTGGAAGACTGTAGGGAAACAACCTTAGCCAAATTTTGAGTACAGTACTAGACAGAAAAAATGAGGTTTATGCTGAAAGGATGTTTTCACAGAAAGTACTCATCCTTTTGCAATTTTTTTGTCATTGTCAAAATAACTAAATGCTTGGATAGCACCAAAGCTCTCTCAGTTTATCTCTGAAAAGGATTCCTTGCCCTTCCCTCTTCTAGACAGAAAGCCATATACTTTTCCTTCCATGGAACCTAGTTTTCTAGCCAAGGACACAAGTAAATCAATATTTTTTACTGCTTTTGCATGTGTGTAAATAGCTATGCGAAGTGATGAAGAAGGCTGTGGGATTTCCACTTACTCAGGGTTTTTTTCAAATCCATTATCCTCCATGGTTACAGCATTTTTCTTCTCTATACTCCTTATGCCTTCTTTTTGCTACACTGTAAACATAAAAAAAAAATCCCAAAACTTGAAGGCAAAATTCATAACAACAGCAGGTTGGAACAACTGCCAGCTTTCCGAAACCATTGTTTAATTGAAAAGTTATAAAGTAAAAGCAAGTACATGAATTGTTGAAATTGTCTGCATGAAACATTTATAGTGAAAAACTCCATTTCATAAAGATAGATGGAAGGACATCTTTTATGCAAAAATAAAACAATTTATCTGCCTGCAAAGCAGACATCTTGCAAGCGCATGTCTGGAGAACAAACTGGAGCGCAGAGCTGCAGAAAAATGCAAACCCTACTTGCCAAAGCATTCCTGCATCCACATGAGTGACCTAGGGAGGGGATGGGGAGCCAAAGGTGGCACTGAGATGAAATGAATTAACCTGCCTCCTCCCATGTGAAGAAGTGTAAATAAAAATCAAAGGGATCTTTATCCCACTGACAATATGGTATGCAAGGTCACATGGCCTAATATTTTAAGAGGATTAAAGCTAAATCTCTGCAAACTTTGAAATGGCCCAACCAAGCCTGTAAGCTTTTCAGTTTAAATGGGTGCACAGCATGACTCCTACGATCAGCTAGAATCTGGTAGGAGGAGATGTAGTGAAGTGGACTCTGAAACAATTCAATCCTGCAGAGATAGGTTTTACAAGTTATCTGCTAATTTGAAGCTGTGCAGGAGGTGGAAACAAAGCAGATCACCAAAAATAAAGCCCATTATGAACAAAGTTTGTGTGAAAAGGAAAAAAATCCTTCATGTTTATTATTCATCAAATTAGGAACATCGTTTCTATAGTCCTCCTTTATTTCTAGGAGAATTGCAAACACCAGAGTCTAACTGGAGCACACGAACCACTTAAACCACACTTCTATCACTCTTAAAAGCCATAGGTCTCTGAAAACATGAACAGCATAGAGGAGAAAGCCCTACTGTAGATAGTGAAGAGCAAACTTTCACCAAAACATCTCTATTTGAACCTCAGATGTTATCACATGCAAGGTGCACGTGGAGTAAATCTATTCACCAGATGGGGAAAATTGCTAATTGTCCAGCAGAATGTAGCCACCAGCTGGCAGGCAGCTACCGACACGCAAACAAGAAGCAATCCCAATAACCACACATAGAAATAGCATAACAACATGCATTCAACCTGAACCATCAATTCTTGTGAGGGGCACAGCTGACAGAAAAAAAAAAAAAAAAGAAAAAGCATCTGCTCTGAAAGCAGTATGTGAATTTATGTGCTCGTGTTTAACTTGTGTTTTGGTAGTATTGCAAAATGTTTGCACATTAAAAGCAATGGTAGTAAAGCAGCTGGGAGATACATTCCCTATAATGCTGCTGGCTGCCCTTTGGAGCTCAGACTTGAACCCTCACATATGGAGAGATGTGAACATTTGCTTTCCAGAGTAGGGTCCCAGACAAGTAGGTTTGAATAATTGTGCCAACATGGTACCTGCAATTACCTAGGAAATGAAACTGCTACTGATCTCCTAGAAAGTCTGGGAAGATTCAACAATTTTGGCATGAGTGCAAAACCCTTTTAGATCTTAAGAAAATTGCTCTTTTCTGAAAAAATTAGAACAATTTAAATTATTTATGGAAAAGAAGTCGCTGAAGAATTCTGGTTAGCTCTGTACCTTTTATCCTTCCATGTGGAGATGCTGATGTGGAGATGCAGCATTTCCTTTCCTTTGCCACAGCAAATGCTTTTTTTTGCATCTCTTTCTTGTCCATATTCTTCCAGCCTTCCTGTGGCTTCTACTAAATAAATTCATGAGTTAGCCAAGAGACCCTTGGGTGAAATGGGAAACTACAAGAGAGATGGTACATTTTCAGGAGAAAATGTAAGGGGTATTTAACCAATCAAGCTTTTAACGCAGGCTTGCTCAGGAGGCAATGTTCAGAATGCATGAGCTGAGACTCTCCCAGTGACCCTTAAGACAACAACAAAAAAAAGCTGCTTTCAAAGTATTTTTTTCATTTCAGTGTTATTCAGTGTCAGTGTGTTCCCAGAGGCTTCCTCAGTAAAACACGTCGAAGGCAGCAGGACTAAGAAACTGCAGTGTGGGCTCAGCGTTCTCCAGCTGCAGTTCATTAGCTCAAAACTGCCCTGTACACCTCTGTGTCCCTGAGAGGTTAAAACAGAATGGTTGGGTGGGGGCATTTAGTTAAAGAAAACAACAACAAAAATACTCAAGAAAGCGGCATTTTTAAAAGGCACATTCAAGTAAGCAACATTCTCCATAATAACCCAGTTTTAAGCACCTATCTGAAGATCTTAATTAGCCCATTCTGCTGTTAATTTCACATATCCCCTCTTTGCCTTCAGTATCTTTATAGAATAATTTTCAGGCAACTGCATCTATGTTTAAACCCATATCCATCTAGGCAGGATATGATTATGATTATTTATGATTAGTCCTCCAAGCATTCCCATTTGATCAGTGTAAGAAGACCTAGAAATTAACCCGCTGCACTCCTGTCCTTAAATAACCCCTTGCCCCCCACTAAAATAATAAATGCTTTTTTCCCAACAAATTTTTTATGGGTTATTTTTTCCTTTCTGATATACTCTTGTTAGTTTTACAGAACAAACTCAACTATGTTTTCACTTGAAAGGAGATTACTATCTTTTTATTCATTGATATTCTTGGGACAAAATGTCAGTTTGCAATTTGGGGCCAGCTGGTTCACCTGTTACTGTCCCAGGTAAGTTGCCCAGGGACTGTCCCTGACAGTGTTAGCTGTCTAAAGTGACAGCTGCCAGTGCCCTTGAGACTGGAATGGGCATGGGCACAGGGACATTGGGATGCCACTCTGGGTCACTCAGGCATCCCCTTGTGGGATCAGAAGAGCACACCATCCCCCAGCCTGGAACTCACGGCCACAGCTTGGGCCCCTGTGGTATGGTCAGAAGAAGAGGTTTGGTTTATTGGAGCAGAGCTGGCCACCGAGTATCCCCCAGGCAGTTCACAGTGTCTGTGAGTTTATCCCCTGTCCCTCCTTTCTGCCACCCTCACAACTCCCGTTGCCTACTGCAGCCTCTTCCCAAATAAACAGCAGCCTTTTGTTTTTCCCATGGCTGCCAGTTTTGTTACATCTATACCCAAATAAAGTATTACTGATATTGTTACCTAGGCACAGGTGGCCTTGCAGGACTATGGATAGGAAGGTCCCAGCACTCCTCAGCTCAATTATCTGTGACAGCTGACCATTCGTCATGTATATCCTTCTTAGCCACCTGTAAAATCCATCCATCCATCCATCCATCCATCCATCCATCCATCCATCCCTCCCTCAAGGTGTTACGTCTAACTTCTGCTATCTCCTCACATGGTTATCTGTCACGTACAGCAATTTCTCATGTCATGTCCTGTCCTTTTCCGCTCATCATCCCACTTGTTTGGATTAATGGCAGGGCAGGACCCAGCCAGAGGTGCAGAAGATTGCCTGCAGACCTAAAAACCAGGTGAGGAGATCCAGCATCTGTGTTATTTTTTCTCTTCCAAAGCTAATTGTTCTTTTGTACCCAAATGATACTGTAAACTTGCGACCAGCATTTTCTGACCAATCCTTCACCAAAGACTGCAATTCAGACCTTTGGCAGTCTGTTTTCAAACTTAACTATTTTCCTGTACCTAGTGCTTGAGTTTTCTTCTGGCTCCTGGTTCATTGTGCCTTTCTTTGGGCCCTAACAGGGTCAATACACTGCACTCTTTGGAAGAGTAACTTTCTGCCCACAAGCCTAACGGCAACGAACTTGTGCGTAACAGGACACATGAAAGTGGGAGGCCTTTCAGATCTTGGACATAACATGCCTGGCTGGAGTGGTCTGGCTGAAGTTGAGCTGCTGGGTGAGATGGATATAAAGTGAAGCTTCATGTTACCAGTAAACCGGTCGAACAGATCCTGAAAATTCAATCCCTGGCTTTCTCTACCTTCTTGCAAACTCTTTCTCTTATATCAGCTCTGCCTGTTCATCCGACCCCACAGCACATTGTCGCAAGAGGGAAAATACAGCAGGAAACTCTTCATCAGCATAGACAGCAGCTCACTAATGCAAGCTTAGTTTAGGCTGGAGGGTCCGTTCATTTGTGACTCAAATCAAAGTCAGAAATGCCTCTCCAAAGTAAAGGCAATCTGGAAGACTCAGGCTTCTTGCGCCCACACTAAGAGCCATGTGCAAAGCCAGTTGTCCCAGATGTGGACATTGTGTTTCCTAACTTATTTTTGCTTTTTCATAGGCAAGGAAAAATGATTCATCTTTCTAAAAAAAACTGATTCCTTCCAGATATCTCTGGATAGTTACCTCAAAAATGAAAACATTGAGAAGGAAAAAACCAGTAAGTTTTGAAAGGTCCTGAGATAGATATTTAGCTTAGACCTGCATCTTTGCTGGACAGCACAAAAAAAGTAGCATCTGAAAGAACCCAATATATTTTCAATATTGAAGAGGAAGAATACTTTGTACTAAATTTATAGTATTGACTTTGCTGCCATTGTCTTCTTTCATTCATAAGCGTTTGAAGTCTTTGCCTCTGCTGTGGACGTCCAGACAGTACCTTTATAGAGCACAAATGATTTTCTTTCGTAAATTTATATGATATCAACATAATCCCACTTAAAAAAAATGGAAGGGGATGAAAATAAAGGCTGCTAAATTAGCTTCTCTGGGGTTAGAATTGCATTATGGGTAGCAATTAGAAAATGCTTGCACTAACCATCAACCAAGTGAGCAGATTTAGCACATCACAGAAATTAATGAGTCTCCATGTAAAAGATGATAGCAATCTTTCCTCAAAACTACCACCTTGCTTGCAGCATAGCAAATGCAATTTAACTTCTTGAGGCAATAGAGATGGTTCTCACTGAAATGTTGAGAGAGATGAATGCAGATGCCGTGGCCCCTGACTCAAGGAATGCAATAGGAACCTCTGACCTAACCTGCTCTGCCTTCCTGCAGCTTGACCTCGCTGGCCAAGAGGCTCCTAAGCTGTATTCCTGCAGGTTTTATATGCAATTGTTCCAGCAAAATATCTGTTTGCTGAAACACTTGGCCCTTTCATGCTGTGGTTCGCCCTCTCCATCTTCCTAGTGGAATTCCTAGGTAAGGTCTTTCTTTACAGAGAAAAAGAGAAAGAGAAAGAGAAAGAGAAAGAGAAAGAGAAAGAGAAAGAGAAAGAGAAAGAGAAAGAGAAAGAGAAAGAGAAAGAGAAAGAGAAAGAGAAAGAGAAAGAGAAAGAGAAAGAGAAAGAGAAAGAGAAAGAGAAAGAGAAAGAGAAAGAGAAAGAGAAAGAGAAAGAGAAAGAGAAAGAGAAAGAGAAAGAGAAAGAGAAAGAGAAAGAGAAAGAGAAAGAGAAAGAGAAAGAGAAAGAGAAAGAGAAAGAGAAAGAGAAAGAGAAAGAGAAAGAGAAAGAGAAAGAGAAAGAGAAAGAGAAAGAGAAAGAGAAAGAGAAAGAGAAAGAGAAAGAGAAAGAGAAAGAGAAAGAGAAAGAGAAAGAGAAAGAGAAAGAGAAAGAGAAAGAGAAAGAGAAAGAGAAAGAGAAAGAGAAAGAGAAAGAGAAAGAGAAAGAGAAAGAGAAAGAGAAAGAGAAAGAGAAAGAGAAAGAGAAAGAGAAAGAGAAAGAGAAAGAGAAAGAGAAAGAGAAAGAGAAAGAGAAAGAGAAAGAGAAAGAGAAAGAGAAAGAGAAAGAGAAAGAGAAAGAGAAAGAGAAAGAGAAAGAGAAAGAGAAAGAGAAAGAGAAAGAGAAAGAGAAAGAGAAAGAGAAAGAAAAAGAGAAAGAGAAAGAAAAAAAAGAAAAAGAAAAGGAAAAAAAGAAAAAAAGGAAAAGAAAAAGAAAAAAGAAAAAGAGAAAAAGAAAAAGAAAAAGAAAAAGAAAAAGAAAAAGAAAAAGAAAAAGAAAAAGAAAAAGAAAAAGAAAAAGAAAAAGAAAAAGAAAAAGAAAAAGAAAAAATGAAAAAGAAAAAGAAAAAGAAAAAATGAAAAAGAAAAACTTGTCTGAGAACTAGCAAAGGGAATGAAACCAGAAAGCTGAAAAATAAGATAAAGCACGGCCTGGCCTTGTGCAATTGAGATTCCCATGCTGGTTTATTTCTAGCCAATATCAAAGCTCCCCAGGCCAGATTCATGTGCTAGAGATGGTCCATGTGAAATAAACAGCCCATCTCCTCACTGAGAAACTGCCACAGGCCTACAAAACAATCAGCCACAAGGGAGGGAAAAAAATGACGAGGAGAGTGTAAGGATCATAACACTAATAGAAACAGTGAAGCAAGACAAAGCAGAGGAGTCTGGAGCATCCTCACCTTCTTGCGAGAAACCTGTAGGGAGAAGGCTAGCAGCTTCCAAGGGAACAACTTCTCTTTGAATGCACTGCAGGGGCTGGGACTTGAGGTAGATCCCTGACACAAAGCAACTGCATTTCAAGCTGCTGTCCTCTAATTAGGCAGCTGGCCATCTTCCTTACAGTAAATGAAGCAGTGGCAAAAAGGACTAATAGAGAGAAAATAAAGACAGAAATTAAACAACTGTAAGACTTTGATTCGCTGTACTGCAAAAAGCACACATTTTTCTTTTTTACCACCGATGAAAGATACAATTGTCTAGGGAATAAGAGAATTTCATCATAATTGTATTCAGGTCTTGACTGAGTAGTTAAAAGGTCAGGAATTTGCCTTAAAGGCGATTAGTGGAGAACTGATCTAAACAGAAATATTTAAGTATATTTACAGATTAAGATTCATTAAAAGAAATTCCTCCATTGTTTCCCCATTCCATTATCTCTAATGTCACTGTAGTTCTGCCATGAGAGGACATGCTTCTAAGGGTTTTTTTTTTCCACAGAGACTCACTTTCTCTCCCAGTGTAGTCTCTTCTCATCAATCACTCCAAGCTTTTTCTTTCTGTCCCATAAATATTGTGCTCCAACTGATTGGTTTCACCCTTCCTGAGCAGAGGGTCCCTCAGCTGATGCTGTGTTCACACCTTTCCCCATCTCCTGCAGCCAGCACAGCTATGCCCTGCTGCCCCAATCACTCATATTCTTCACACGCACAGCGGTCGTCTTTCTACAGAGCGACACCCAACTGTATCATGTGGAACTGTGAAATCCGGGAATTACACATGATATACTGCAAGAGAGTGATTACAAGAGGACTGCGTGTTCATTCAAAACAGGACTGATCGAAGCAATGTACCATTCAAACAAAGACAGGTGATGGCAGAGCTTCATGCACTAAACGTATTGTCATGGGGATTGGAGGCCCTGCTTGTTAAAAGTCCTGCTACTTGATTTAAAGAACAGTTGAGTAGCTTTCTTCACCTCTGACAGAGTCTGCTGCTTGTCTGCCAGCTGTCATATCATCCCTATCTGAGGGAGCTTTTATACTTGGAGATCATAAAAATCATCGGAAGTATTTCCGATGAGCTCTCTTTGCCTTCCTAACGAGATAGATTATACAGTGATGGAGATATTTTCAGACATGTTCTCAAGGAAAAAATAAATCCAATACTCCAGAGGGAATCTTCACCTTAAAAGTGAAGCTGCATAAATGCTGCAAATCCTTTCCCCAAAACCGTATATTGTGGTTCTGCAGCAGAGTTCATTGTGGTATGTCTTTACTTAGAGTTGTTTTTGCTTCCATAATTATGAATGACATATATGTGTTCAGCTTAAGAGAAGAAAAAGTGTCAGGCTTTTCCCTCAGTCTGTAGTACATAAATGCTTTATGCAGAACATTTACTTCCAGTGGAGTAGAAGAAGTTTGTGGGTGCTCAGTATACAAGAATCTCATCACCAAAATACACAACCCATGTGTCTTAGACAAGCCATGGAACGCATAACTCATTAAAACTGTGTGATTTTAACAAAAAACAGTGGAGGCATGCTTTTCTACTCAGTAGCTTCAGTGGGGCAACTACACCTGTTTTCAACACCTCCACAACTGGATGATTACTCAAGGTGGGGAAAAAGTATATTACAACATAAACAAGGACAAATATTATCTGTTTGAAAACCTATACAAACAACAGCACCCACTTCAGCTACATCTCATGTAAGAGGAAAACTCATCCAAAAGTTGGTCCCAGGCTTGTAGGGTGCTCTGTGCAGATGGCAAAATGGACATACAAAGCTATTGAGGTCTACAGAGGAAGAGGCCACATCAAATCACACACATCCATACGTGGCCACATCCATACGTTCTTCCAAGCAACTTCAAAGGCAAAGCCTGAGTAGTGCTGTACAAACTCATCATCAGGCAAGTCATGAAGACCGCAATGACACACTAAAAGAGAGTAAGAGTGTCTTCTGCTGCCTCTTACAACAGTGTAAACCCTCTCCAAGCCAGGTTAAAGTTAAAATTTAAGGAATTACCAAGAAAATGACTGTGTTACAAATATTTATGTCCATGCCAAGAAGAAAAGCAGAGTGCCAGCATTATCTCTATTATTAAATCATTTCCTAAAGCCTGTCTACTGTATTTGTATCATCAGGATGCAGGAAGCTCCTTTCCCAGTCTTGTGCCTTGTTCTCTGTGTAAAGAGTCATATTATCCAAAAAATCTTATTTCATTCTTTAACAAGAGAGGCAGAATACTACCTCTAAAACAGTCTGGTTTTGAGGTAGTCTTGTAGGAGGCAAGCATTTGAAATTGCTAACTCTTCAAAATGTACTTCACCCAGGCATCTGATCTCCTGGGTGAATGACATCATAGCTATGCAACTCTGTCAAATGGAGGCAGGATTCAATCTTCAATGCTTTTTAGAAAGGTTTTCCAGAGTCCCTGTGTTTTACATGTAACACAACACTTCTGATGTGAAATGTAAAAAGCAGGTACATCAGGGAAGCTGGCCACAAAACTGCCACATTTTTGGCTTGTGATGAGGTTTAGGTAAGAGACAGCTGCTAAAGTGGAGTGGTTAGTACAGCAGAAGGTCTGGGAGTTTTATCACTGAAGATGCATTTGAATTCTCAAATTCCAGGTCAGGGAGCCTTTCAACCACAAGCCCAGAGTGCCTTCCAACCACAGAAACACACCAGCAAACAGCTGCAATAAAAATTATTTGTCTGGACAATCAGGGAACTGTCTCCTAAGGCTATGATGTTAAATTTGGATGCAGCAGTGGAGAATTTTGTACAAGAAAACACAACTGGCTACAATTTTTCAGATGCAGGATAAGACAGGCTTTAGGCATTAATTTTTTTGTAGTCTTAGGAACAAAAGTCCTTTCGTGGGCTTGGGTTGTTGTCATTTAGTTATCTGGTCTGGTATAAAAGATTCCTTCACCTCTTCCAGTGCCTCAGAAAGGATCCAGATGATTACCTTGCATGTGCCCAGCCAAGCCCACCTGGTTGAGTGGTGAACGCAGCTGGGTCTTCACCTTCTAAAAAGAAGCAGTAGACTCTTAATAGCTGAGAGCCCATTTACTGGCGCTTGCGTCTTTGCATTGCTGTACCATTTTGTACTTTTAAGGGATTTTTGTGGACCTAAATGAAAAGGAAACCGCTGGAATTCCCATTCCTATGTGCTGGAAATGGGCAATGTTCAGCAAGCCAGTTCGGCAGGAAAAGCTGGGAGAGGATCCGTAGTCCTGCCAGATCGTAGCTGAAGCTACTGATTTGATTTTTGTACACTTGATGGGTTGAGCTGAAGTTATCCGAAAAGTGGCCTGTGACACAGGCCAATCTTAGAAATATTGACTAACAGCCATGGTTTGGGCTTAATAAATGTTTAGATGACCTTCAAGGCTTTTGATCATAATCCTTACAGGCTAAGACTGGGAATAAGACATTTCATGGTTTCAAACCTTATGTTGTCACACCAGTTAATTGCTCTCATCACAGGGTAGACAGTGGAGGGTGGTTTATTTAAATCTCCTGGGGACCTTAGCTCCTTCATTGCCTACATTGTTTCATTGCTTGCTCTTGAAAATCTTGTGGGAAACTGAAGAACTCCATGGAGAACCAAAAAAAATTGTACAATGAGTGAAACAGGGAAGGTGGAGTGGAAATATCGGATAAGATACAGTCCCGCTGTATTTTTGACCAAGAGTAAAGGGGCTTGTTACAGCCCATCATGACAGCGATTTCTTCCTTTGGCCCCAGCTGCCATTTTTTAATTTCTTTTTTATTTATCTCATAGTAATTGGCATTCATGCTTGGGTTTTTGTTAGTTTTCTATTAGTATTTCCAAAGGCTTTACCATGAAGTGGTAAATCCTGTTGGAGAAAGCCCCATACAGTGGATAGTGCTGGTATTCTCTGTGAGCCACTGGTCTGTAGGTACAAGAGGGTCACATGGATAAGGGAAGTTCAATCATGTATATATATAGTCATGTATATATATAGTCATCACAGAATCACAGAATGATTTGGGTTGAAAGAGACCTTAATGATTGTCTAGATCCAACTTCCCTGCCATGGGCAGGAACATCTTCCACTAGAACAGGTTGCTCAGTATGTAATGTATATAATATATATATAAATACAAACATGTGCATGGTCCATAAATGTATTTGATTAAATCCCATGTCCATGTAAAGTGATAACCAGCCTGACACACTCTTTCCCTCCAGATAACCTGGCCTCCACATAAAAAAAGAGGTCACGTGTGAAGTAAACAGGAGCCAGAGCTGGCTCCAAGAGGCAATAAAGAATCTGCCATTGTATCTTTTTTTCTTCAAATCAGGTTTTAGGAGACTGTTCATAATCAGTTTATTCACGTAAGTGTCTGTTTCCTCACTCAGATTCGAGTAATCTGTGGTACAATTAAATGCATGAAATAAGAGAGCTTTCCCTGGACAATGCTAAATTACTCTCTTCTGAAAAGGAAAGTTGTTTTGAAGAAATTCACAATAAAGGCAAAGCTGTTGATCTACATAGGCAAAAAGACATATCATGCCAAGTTTCATTTATGTATGTTTTTGTTTTTTCAGTGTTTTGTCAAGCACCCTGCAGCACAGTTCAGTGATAGCGGGTAGTGTTTGAATGAGTGGGTAAAGGATGTCAAACTGAGTACAAGAATGAAAGCACTGGCCTTGAATATGGAAGGTCTGGTTGATTTAAAAGCTAATTCAATGATACAAGCCTTCACTCAGCTGGTTTGTTCAAAGTATGCAAGCAGACTTTTTTCTCGACTTTTTTTTCCTCCTTGTCTTTTGAATGTGTGTTGCAGGCCTCAGGCATCTGTTCGCAGGCTTTCTTTTTCTTACTGTGGAGAAAAAGCTTCTCACCTGTCTGAAAGATGGAGTTAGGACACCACACCACTCTCATTAGTTGTGAAAGAGTGATCTTGCTTCCTTTGGTTCTGGGCATGCCTTTTTTTGTGTCACTCATGCCTCCTAAACCTCCCCCAGCTATATCACCTCAGGACACTCACAGCCTGCTACAGCCAAGCTGTGAGATGCTCAGCATTTGCCTCTGATCAGTGCTGGTCCTCTGTGAGCCAGCTGTTGTGCCATGAGGAGGATGGGGTGGGCATGAGGCAGAGATGGGAACTCTGGCTGCTTGGGAATTAAGTCAACGAGCTCCTCCTTGACCTTGTTTCCAGACCACTGGCCTGTAGAATGACAGTCTGGAGGTCACTTGCTGGTCTGGATCTCCAGCTGGGCTTGTCATGACACCTAGCTGAGAGCTGGGGCTGTCTCATCTTGTTATAATTGGATCAGTCTTCTGGCTTGCCTGGACAATGCAGGAGTTTTGTAATGTTTGTGTGTCTATCCAATACTGTATGGACTTGTCTTGTATGGACTTGTTTTGTCACAACTGAAGTGACATAGTCATGCAAAAAAAAACCAAAAAGAATAAATCTTTCAGATCCTGCAGGATAAAAATGGCCTTCTTGAATCAATCTTCATTTGATGGTAGTGTAATTATGGATTATTTACCAAGATCCAGTCTTCTACTGACAGCATAGAAACTGTGAAGGTGCCTGGCACAAGTAAATTAGATAACAGAGAAGGTGATTTGTCATTACTACAGATCATTAGTTCTTCTCATGTTTAAACTTGCCCTTTCCAAAGACAGACTTCTTTTGGGTGTCTGGAGGATACAATATGCTTCATTTATGACTCAGCTGCTCTGTTGGTCATTGCACTGGATTGATTCTGCCCTCTCCCAGAAAACATCACTAAAAGCTATATAAAGTGTGAGCAAAGAAAGCAAGGCACAACTGGACAAATAAGTCTTTGCCAATAGAGAGATTGTAAGGTCAGGAACTTTATCAGCAGCCAAAATGTGAAAAGTACAGTTCTTTCACCTGTTCCTGTGACTGACACATCTTCTGTTCTGCAACTCTTCAAGAAAAGAGATCTCTTAATGGGGGATATGTGAAACACCCGGAGGTCTGACAGAACTGTCTGAACTGGACCACTCGGAAGTGATGGCATCCTAAAATCCTTTTCCTTGAAGGTGGGAAAGTGTTACTGTGCTGCCCTCTAATGCTCACAGCCTTGAATTCACTCATGGGTGGAGAGGTTTGAGGTTAATGTCGCTTAATAAGCAAACCACTGCTTTTTTGTCTGCTCTCATACCATAAAATTGGAAAAACAAGGCTTTATGCTAAATTCAGTGTCACTTTTCCTATGCAAGCACACTTGTTATTATGCAGTGAAAGCATGAATTACGGAGTGCTTTGGGGCGGTAATCCAATTTGTGGATATTTCATTTAGAGTGTGCTATGAGTGAATTGTCCCACTGTGATGTATTGATAGGCCCTAGGCTCATACTGTCGCTAAGAGGTAAAATAAGGCAACTCAACATAACTGGAAAAAATAGGGGAACCATCCTTTTACAAAATCATGATAGACATGTTAGGTTCCTGTGCCTTTAAATTTTAGAGCATGTAGAAATGATGCTCTGTGGTCTATTATATCTTGCAGAACCCTTTCACAGGATCACTTAATCTTTTTCAGGAGCTTCCCTACCCTGAGTTTCTTATTGTTCTCCCTCTGCATCACCTAAAACCCTGTCAAAACTTAAAACTGCTATCCTAATCCAAGATTGAACGCCTGAGCTTTGTGCTCTCATACCTCCTGTTTTGCACTTAAATAGATGCCAGCAGATCCCCGTCTTCTTCCTTGCAAAGAGATGAAGAAAAGGGGGAGGTAGAAGTGGTCAGGAGCTCCAATTTAAGGCTCAATAGCATTCAGGCCCCTTTTAGCTTCAAAACTTGACCTTGAAGTCTGAGAGCTACGATTGCAGCCACACAATTATTACCAGGATGGGGGCAGGAAGAGGAAGAGGAGGGAGGGTAGGGAAGCAAGCAGAGACACATCTCCACAGAAACGCAGTGAGGGTCAGGATCTAAACTAGCTTATCAAGCTGCATAAATATTAATCATACCGTTTAGGACTATATTCTGCTCCATCTGCAGAGTTTCACTGTAAGAGGTGTCTCTAATAGGGTGTGATGTCTCCAAGAGCCTTTTATTAATAATTAAAACACTACATCTCGAATTACCAACTGGTTCATGGAAGATAATGCTGTGTTGCAGTGTCAGGCAAGGGAGATCCTAGTGCATAATACCGAGGTGAAGGGGTTAGGTATGCAGCCTTCTGCCTTTCTCTTCATTATTTACATTTCAGTGCTTCCTAAAAGCCATGAGAATGTGCCCTTCTTGTGCTAGGCTCCTGTTCCACACCTCTTTTGCTCATCTGCAAAATGACAATGCTTTCCTTTGTCAAGATCTTTGAGGCCTACCAATGAAAAGTATCACAGATGAGCTGCCCTGAAAAAGAACTTCTATGCCCAAGAGCTTGTTTGTTAGAATATACAAATGGAATTGTTAAATGCTAGCACCAACAGATTTTGCTCTGCCTGTGGCCTTAGACTGTCACAGGCAAGCTCTCTCCAGGTTCTGGAGAAAGAAAACACACATTAAGGAAAGAAAATCTACAATTAGGAATTCCTTTCTGCCAAGGAGGAATAGAAGAAAATGCAGCAGAGTGATTCAGCAGAGCTTCAGCAAGGAGTGCTGAAAGGCACTAGCAAGACTCAAGTGGTGATGGTGGAAGAGTGTCAGTGCCATGGACTGGTAGGTGGAAAGGTGGAAGGATGAAACACCAGCTCATCATATGGCTTGTAGCAAACAGGAATGTGCGTGTGACAATCAACCACTCCACTTCAGGGCTCTCAGCCATAGGAAACAAGAGCAGAGTAGTAATAAAGGGAGAAAATGCAACCAGTCCAGATACAAAATATTTTAATTGTGAGCTTATGCTTCTTTTTCCACTGGAAGTGAATTTGCATTTGGCAACAGGCATTAAAGCGTGTACAAAGGCAGGTCTGTGGCTACTGGTCTGCCACCACGATAAAGTGCAGGGAATGAAGTAGAAACAGACAGGATTGAGACCACACAATGCAAAAGTGACTCTATAAGAAAGATGTCTAAGGAAATAATGATCCAAGCATTATGGTTAACATGGTGTAATCCCTACTCTACCAAGATTATGTATTTAACTATGGATCTGGTGAAGCTGAAGCAACCAGGACTCTTCTGGAGTGTGGTATTTGAGCGCATCCATGCTTGAAATGACTTTTTTCTGGCCACTTGTGATGTCCTTGGATCACTCTCTGCTCTACTTGTCATCCAAAATGAGCAGAGCAACTGAATTTGTGAGCACCTGTAGCTCAGGCCATACTTACATCAGAGCAAGCAGGTCTTGCATATAGTTGTGTTTGAAATTCCTTGTGTCAGAAATCTCTTTTTGTGTCTGGAATGGTGTAAAAGGATTTCAGAACTGAGCTCACATCATTTGCAAAACAATGTCACCCACATTTTTAATTCCTACGCAGATTAAGTTTACATGGGGATGGGGGAAGGGCATCGCTGATGAGAACAGCTGAAGTTGCCAATGAAGCTGTTAGTTAGCTACCTGATTTTTACAGACATGGGAAGTTACTTGTTCTCATCTGCTCTAGCCATAAGATTACTTTAATTTTAAAAGGAACCTGGATGCCAGATTTATTAGTTAACAAATCTGGAAGAAGTAAAAGAAATCCCTAAGAAGCAGATGCTGATAAGATTGCTTAGAAAAAGGTTTGTATTGTACAAGGCACTCACACGAATGGAGATGAACATTTTATTTCCTTTTTTCGTAACTATTTTAGCACCCATTACCTTCTTCACTTCCCTTTTGTGCTCCTTTTGTCATTGTTTTCTAATTCTATTTTCTCATGATGGCTGATTCACAGGAGGCTCTTAATCTTTTGGCTAGGTGTTGTAATTCTGTGAAAAAATATTAGATAGCTAAGCTGAGGGACAAGAGAATTAAGGGACATGTCTGAGGTCACACAATAGGTTAATGGCTAATCACAGTTTGAATCCAGGAACTTCTAGTTATTAGACTATTTCTGCAATTGACTGTGTTGTCTCCTGGAACTCTGAAGTGCTATAATATCACTTAAAAATTGATATAAGTGTCGCATAGGTGGAAATTAAAAATGTGATCAGGAGAAAAAAATTGAGTTATTGGGAATCATTAACAAGCATCCAACACTGATCACTTCTTAAACAAACAGACTGGACTCTGATAAGATATATCTGACACCCTCAGAACAATTAATCAAGTCTCAGAAGTGGCAAGCGTCAGTAATAATATCTTACTTATAGATCACTGAATATTCACTGAAGACTGTGCTTGTAATAAAATCTTTCTTCCTTTTGTTTCTGTGGTGGAATATGTTGGCACTTACTGCTCTGCTGGGAATGTTATGTGGGAGAAATTCTGGAAGAAGGCAGAGCGCTGCTCTCCTTTACCTGTCTCCTTCCAATTAAACCTCTGTAGATTTATGTCTTAATAAAATAGCAGTTATACTTTCTTTTTTTCAGTTCAACTTTGCAGTTAAAAACCACTACTCCAAACATAATAGGTGCTGTCTGCAATTGCTTAAATTGGGCATAAACATTTATTGCCTCCTTAGCTAACAAATGCAACCTTGCTATTCAAAGGAATGAGGAAAATTCCACTCAAGGTCAAGTGACCCAATGTTTTCAGGCAGCCTCATTACCCACATTAGCGCTGTAGAAGATGAGGCAGAACATCTGGTAGTGCCATAAAAAAGACAGAAATTTGTGCATATTTGCTTTAGCTCTTCATGTCAGCACTGAGCCTGTGCTTTCATTTTGGGTCAATGTTCTGAAAAACTGCTAGTCTCAGTGTTTAAGATTAAGCTCAAAAGATTTCTTGGTCTATGCAATTCCTTATGTCCAAAACAAAACCAAGAGGATACTGAAATTGTCATCTCATGCTGCTTGGCAGCACTATCAGATTTCAGGCAGAGATGGCCCAGCCAATCTGATATGGATTTTGTCTCATGCATCTGACACCTGTGAGGTAGCTCTTTATTGGAGAGCTAGCGGCAGTCCTCTGTCATCATGTCCATCAGCAAAGTTTGCTCACCGTAATGAAAATGAGTTAGAAACCTGGAAGAAAAGAGGATGGCTTTGCAGCATGACAATTTCCGTGCTCCTCTCCTGCTGCCCTCTAATGAGTTTCTTCCCCAGTGGCTTTGCTTTCAGATTCTTTGGAGGGTGTGGAAGAGCAGCAGCATCTCACCAGTTCCTGCAGGAGCAACCCTCCTTAGCTCATTCGAGGTGCACGAGTGCCATTTACAGAGGTCCTGGTTTCTTTGCCTGACTCCCATCCGCATAAGAGTAGTTCTGGATCTTTTTTGCATCCGTAGGTTATGATCACATACTGACAGCTGAAAGACATCGCTCTCTGGCTTTGCATTTTTCCTGAAGTCTGACACATCTGAGGTGTGGAAGGAGAGAAGTGTAAGATCTGGCTCTACAACTCCTTGTCATGTGGAAACACTGCTGCTCAGAGTATCTTAGTGTGGCATTTAGAAGAGCTTTGCCTCCCTTAAAGGCAGGGTAGCACTGCAGAAGAGTGGTGATGGGCTGAAAAGCTGCCTGAAATACATGTTCAGTACAGCCCTTCTACATGGTGTGACTGCTTTGTATCCCATTAGCAGTCCTGTTCATTTCAGAACAGTGTGAATGTCTCTATTCAACATTCAGGAACTGCTGCTGCAGGTGCTATGATCATCAAAACCTGGACTTTTTGTGATCAAAAGATCCCAGAAACTCACTCGCTCCCAGAAGGTCCAGAAATAAAGTCATGAAAACAGAAATTTATCCAAAGGGTTGCTGTGGGGTATGCTGTGTTGGTCTGGACCTTGATGTAGAAGGCAGTCAGGAAAAACGGAAGAAAGCAGGTGGGGCAGTATCAGACACGAAACTGGTCGTCTCCCACTCCTGCCCATTCCTTCCCTACCTGCATGTTTTCAGCTAAAATATAGAAGGGACAGCAGGATCATCCTCCAGTGAAAATATTTCAGCTTCACTCATCATAATGCTGCCACCAGGGATAATAAACTCACACTTCTGGTGACTGGAAACTGCTGCAGACAGGAGCACAGGAACAGTACCCAGTGATTAACAATGGGCAATGCTGCCTTTTCCTAGATGGCCTTAGTGGAGTTCCATGCAGAGATGTGAAACCAAGATAATCTAAACCCACCACTTCACTCCATATGTTGCATTGCCTTAGCACACTTCCTTGCCTGTATTTTAAAGTGCTTCAATTCAGAGTAATTTAAAACCTCATCAGTACTCACTAGAGGGTTGGGGTTTAGAACCTCAGTCAATTAGGTCCATGTGGATGAGTAATAGGAGTAAAAATCACAGTTTTCAGTGCAGAAAAAAAGAGAAAGAAAAAGAAGAAAAAAGATTCTATAGCCTAGCTATTCAAAAGCAATTATATTTTTAGTTACACAGAGAGACATTTTCAGACTTCTAATTGCTCGAAATCTATCTGCTAAAGAGTCATTACATTCCATTTTAACCCCTCTCTGTCACCGGGAACTAATGCTGTAATTGAACTGTGTCACCACTGATCTCAGTTCAAAATCATTAGTGGAGTTGTTCTTTTTCATATTTGCTCTAACATTTCTGCTTATTGCTTACAGGCATGGGGCCAGATTTGCTGCCAGCATATGTGGGTACAATACCACTGAGATCGGTGCTGTTGTGTCCAATTAGGCCTGTGATGAGGTTGGCCCCATGTGCTACGAGCTTTCATTAACCAATATATTCCCATTACAGACTGTGATCTGTTCACCCAACTACATCCTCAAAGTGCGGCAATGCACCAGAATAAAACTCAGCAGGGTCATGCTTTTGAATTCTCCCCATTTTTTTTTTTAATATCAGAACCATCTTTGGGCAATTTCATATCCACACAGATGATTCTGATTTCACGTGCAGACAATCAAGGAACAATATTTTTTAAAAACTTGGGTTGCAGTGTGCTCTCTGATTCCTTGTTTATAGCAATGTGCGTACCCTGGGTTCATCTCTTTTCTCTCCACAGACCTTAATTGAAGAATGAGAGAAACAGAATCAGAATATCATGGCAAACAAGTTAATAAGGTTCCACGCAGCTTATGTGTTACAGGTTTTGTTGCACTTATGAAAAAAGAAACATTAAATGTCAGGGATCTTTCTAAATGCAGGCTTATAAGGTGATATTTAACTGTAAACAGTACGATAGTTATTGGCAACTGATAATGTGAGTCCTATAGCAATCTGTTAATTAAGATTCCACCCACATTTCTAGTTTAAACTCTGCCATAAAAATATGCTCTATACTATAATCTGGAACACAGATTTTAGCACAGCAGTGCTTTTTGTTTGTTTTGTTTTTAATTCCAAAAAATCATTCAGCCATTTTATAGCTGAGAAAGGCAAAGAGTAACTAGAAGTTTCCAAGCCCTCAGTTATGATCTCACACAACTCATCTGAACTCAAGATTAATGCTCACAAATGCAGTAACTCAATCTCATTCCCACGTCATTTGACAGCTTAGAGCCCAGCATTTAGTCAGCAGGTACTGGAGGGGTTTGCTGGTGCCAGTGTCTATCAAACCAGTTGATTCATAACCAGCCTTACTCCTCTGAGCATGTGCAGGCCAGACAGATGTCATTATTTATGACCTAACTCTGCCTGTGCTCCCCGTGATGGAGTGTGCACCATTTGGCTGTGTTAGCACTAACTGCAAAGCTCTCCTCAGTATAACTCTGGTTTGAGCACAACCATGCAACTAGCATTTGCTGGCTCACATCTGATTGATGCAGAGCACAGGAGAAGGTGGTTTGTGACCATCTATATGTGATTGTGTAGAATAGCACCTGAGGAGAAAATGCTTTCTGGGCCAAACTGTGGCTCATGACCTGTTGGAAGAGTAACATTGAGAGGAGCAACCCCTTTTCCATTTTTACCTGTCTGATATTAAAACCAGACTCCCTAGGGACAGAAAACTGAGCTTGTATCTGGGCCAAGATCCTGGCTAACTAGGTCACCACCGTGACTGTGCCACCTGCAGTTAGCTTAGCTCCCAGGGGAAGAGCAAATGCCATGCAGTGGCACACACAGTGTCGGACACACTTCCAACACTGCCATCAAAGGAAACACAAGTTCTTTCCCCTGACTCAGTCAGCTGGTGGCTTCACAGCACTTCCCTCTCTGAGGAGAGAGCGTCAATGCTAGTGGACACACAGTGGTATGAAGTGGAGAATGGATCCTCGGTAAAAGCAACCCAGAGGTGAGGAAAAAAAGGACAAAAAAACCTCCCAAATAGTTTTAACCTGCTTGGTTTTCCAATCTTATTCCCTTCCGGCTGCATCAACATTTATGGCCTCATCCACCAGCAAGATCTGATGCCAGTCCAGTGGGGGAGCGAAGCAGAGGAATCTGCTGTAACTGCACTCCTGGCTGAAGGCAACTTAATGTGTACAGGGAACTGCGGCTCAAAAATTCAGGTGTGATGGTTCAGTGAAAACCAGCATCACTCTGTAATCTGCTGTGTTTGGTTGAGAACTCAGTCTTTGACTTAGGCTATGACCAATACATAATATCGTAAGATCTGACTGACTTCATGAACCTTTGGACTGGTTCAACTTCAGCTTCCTTCTTTGAAGCTTAATAAGAGGTCTTATGTCTTTTTTACACAATCGTATCTGAATTTACATTAGTTTTACTATTATTATATTACTGCCAAATCAATAATATTTTTTCAGTATTTACTTAGCATAATAAAACCTGAAAAATTACCTACAAAAGCGAAATGAAAAAAATTTCCCAAGCACAAACTAAATTGAAAGATTCTAAAAACTCCTTGCTCTCAGCTCCTTTCACTTTATGTAAACATTACCCTGAGCTTCTCTAAAGCACTCAGTACTGTTTTAGCTTAATTCTCCAAGCTCAGCACCTGTCCACATAAACACCCCTGGCCTTTTCATGGCAACTGGAGGGCAGCTGTGTGAAACTTTCCTACCAGCGCTACTCTACAGCACGTCACAGACCTGCTTCCCCCTCAGTTCCTTCATTTATCCAAAAGGTACCTTCCCCTCAGCCATACTGAATGCGACCAGATCATACGGGAGGCAAGACCAGCGTAAATGCGGATTATTCTTATTACCTGTTGGAAAATAATCATTATCATTACGTTTCCAAAATTAGGTTTCACATTAATATCTTCCTGTGGTGCCCTTCATATTACACCATGGAGGTTTAACTTGCAGCTAGTTTTTCTTGCTTCTGTGGGATTGTTTTAAGGTGTTTTATCACCTTAATGTTCCTCTAATAGACGGTATTTTTGGCATGTGAAATGATGAGTGTGTATTGTAAACCAATTAGGCTTTATTTTAAAAAGAATCTGTGATAGGCTATGGAAAAACATAATGAAGCACTGAGAAATGCTTGAATTTCTCGATAGTTCCTGCCATCAAAAATGGTGTTGTTTAGCCAGTCTGCTAAACCACTGGAACTGTTTTATTTTTAGATTATATGGCTCCTCCGCTAACATTTTTCCTGTTCTGTAGAGCTAATTACCATCCCATACAATATTGTACATACCGTCAGTTTAAATCAAAATTTAGATTTATTCAGTGATTCTTTCTAAAAGAACAGGAGACAAAGACATGCATGCCCTCTAACTAATGTTATTTGGTGGAAAATTTCATTTTACCCATCATCATATTTTAAAGAGTTAATTTCCATTTTGACTGTGTTTTATTAATAGGCCACTGGAAGCTTATAAACACTTCAAGGCTTTTAAGATTGTGTTTTTGCAAAAATGATTAATTATGCAGTGTTATGGATTATGATGCCCTCTTTTCCATGGTTTCCGGACTTCTTGCTTGTTGTTATGTAGCTCCAACAGTTCGATGAACACAAGAATATTTTTTTCCCTGTGTGTTCTAAAAGAAAGTGTGATTCTTTATAAAGGACATATTGCAAATTGAAAAGCTGTCATTCACGCAGTCAAGTTGTCCTGTGGTTTATATCAAGTATAACGGCTGTACACTTCCTAAAGACTAGTTTAGCACTTGTGCAAGACCTCAGACTATCAGCTGCAGAGACTGACAAGCTTAAAGCCAGCAGAGACAGTGGTGATCATCAAGACTGATTTCCCACACAATACAGATCATATATGTTCTCTCACTATTTCTTCCAAAGGAGACAATTTTTCTTCCTGGAGCGTAAGAGCTATTTTATCTCTTAGACAGCAAAGGGACAGTGTCACCTTCTACCGTGTCACCTCATTTTTTGACAAAACAACATCTGAAAAGTTCCTTTACTAAGTAATTCTTAGATTCTTTATGGACCGTGTGAACTGGAGCTGAGTAAATCTTGAAACAGGTATGTCTACTGGAGACTATCAATTTCAGTTCTTAATTACTATAGACAGTGTGTCCCAGCCCTCCAAACACAGACGTAGCTTTCCTACTGTCTTCCTGAGAATATGACAGTGAGTGAGGGGATTTACTCCTAAGAATATTAGTGATTTTCTCAGTACACAGACACTTCAGAGAAATTACACTTTTGATTTAATTGCAAATTCGCACATCAGAAATCTGATAAAACAAGCCTGCTCTGCTCTGCTGGGAGGGCATCCCTGCGTTGCAACAAAACAGTTTTACAAACGCAGGCAGAAGGCAAGTGATATGCCAGGAACTGTGCATCGATGTTGCCTGCCTGCATGGCAGTGTGATGGCCAAGTGCATTCAGGAGCCCTGGGGCTTCTTCACTGATGAGGCACCAGCAGAAAGATGTGCTGATCATGAAGAATCACATTTCGACCTGGCCTGTCCATCCACATAGAGAAGCATGGTAGGGAGGTAGAGAAATCTCTTATTCCCTTGGGGATTTTTCTTGTTACAGGACACCAGCAATCCACGTCTTGTGCAGTGAACAGGCAGACGCGGGTGCCCATTCCTCTTGTCCCTGATGTAGTAGCAAGCTCAACTGAGCTTTCATGGACAAAAAAATAGAAGAGCTAGAAGGCAAAAATGACCTATCTCCTCTCTAGTCTAGGGCTGGGGGTGAAGGGGGTTGCCATGACCTATAGTCTGGCGTGCACTTTTCACGCGGAGTTGGACAGACACATGAAGCCTTTCCTCCAGGGACCCTGGGAGATTATCTGCCATGAATAGTTAGCATGGAAACAAACCATTTACTTTGTTTCATGGCTAAAACGCAGCAGCTATGCCTGCCACCACTGTGTTAGAATCTGACATAGCAATTCTTAATCATGCTTTGGCTTTTCTTTGTGGTTTCCATCCTTATTCTTGGAGGGGTTGGCACAGCTGATGAATTCTACCTTGATGAATTCTACCTAATTCTATGAAATTCAGAGAATGGCATCAAACCCATGTTACAGACAGGAGAGACAGAACATGCTGACCAAGAGCGTGCGCACCTTTTACCTACACCTAAGGTGACAGAAGGAGCTGCTGCAGCTCTCCCAGTGCCGTGGCGAATCACTGCTCTCCCAGCAGAATCTACTGCTCCTTCAGGCTCCTTCAGCTGCTCATGGAAAAGCTCCCCAGCCCATTTCAGCCCAAACAAGTGGGCCCTACTTGAGAGGGCGGTGAGTAAATCGCTGCTACTCCGTCTAGATTCAAGTACATTCCTGAAAGCAGCTCAGGCTGTTTTGCCTCTGGCAAGGATGGGTAGCTAGGAGGCAGGGTCGGGCTGATAACGTCTTCAGCTGGCACTGCTGCTGCAGCTGGAAAAAGGATGAGTGCTCACACAGTGACTTGCCCCGGGTCAGACTGTAGCACAAAGAGACTTAGAGTTGCTTTAGTTAATAAGCAGAAGACAAGCACAGGGAAGGCAGGAAAAAGTTCACAGCAGACATTCTACGGAGCAGAGAAAAGAGAAGAAACAAGGGAAGCAAGGGAGAATAACAGTTTATTGGAATAAAGTCCTTTACTCAGTATTAGAAGAAAGCACATCTTCTGTCATCCTTCACTTTTTGCAACAAAGTCTGTATACAAACAAGTCCTAGTTTTATGAGGCAGCAACAAAAAAATACTTCTCCAAAACTGTTAGACAGTGATAATTAAAGCTGCTTTTGAAGAGACTGGATTTGAACCACTGCTTGCCAGGGAGAGAGCATTATGCAGTACCCTGCACTCCCTCTGCATCATACAGCCTTTCCATTGCAATGAGCTCACTAAAAATGAAAGTTAAATCACATCAGACAAACACATAATGAGCTTGTGCTGCAATGTTTAATAAGTTAATCCAGCATGTTAATGATACATATTTACAAGAAAGGACTTTGACTCAAAATCAAGTCAGGAAACAACAAAGGCTAGTAATAAGAACAGCTTTGCATTGACAAAGTCCAGATGAATATGAGATAATTTGGGCATCAAAAAGAGAACAGAGAAACTGGTAATAGATGAAGCTATGAAGAAGAGCTGAATTTCACAGCATATCCAATTACAGAAGTCATTACTGATGGAAATAGCAAAACAACTTGTCTGTACAGGATATGAGTGGAACTCAGTGGATTAAATTGTCTAAATCTGTACCACATTTCATATTTATTTTTAAAGGTGGCTTGATATGTGAAATCTGAATCCAAAACTCTTGGAACATCTGGAATGTCTCAGGTTTTTGGTTGGTTCATTAGGAATTAAGGCAGTTGTGAGTTTAAGGTTTCAAACATTATTTCCCCCTTTACAACATAAAGCATGCTTGGAGTCATTTGGATTGAGGTTTCTGTTTTTCCAGTCAATTCTCATGTCTTTAAAAATAAAATGACTGGAGTAGAATCAGCTAATTGTGAAAGCCCCCATTTTACATAATGTGATGGGTTGACCCTGGCTGGATGCTAGATGCTCACCAAGGCCACCCTATCACTCCCTTCCTCAGCTGGGAGAGGGAGAGAAAATATAATGAGAGGCTCATGGCTCAAGATAAGGACAGGGAGAGATCACTTACCAATTACCATCATTGGTAAGATATATTCAGCTTGGGGAAATTAAGTGAATTTACTACCAGTCAAAGCAGGGTAGGATAATGAGAGGTAAAACCAAATCTTAAAACACCAAGAGTCACTACTATCGTTGCTAATGAGCTCAGCCTCAGCCAGCAGTGGGTTTATCTTGGAGCCAGCTCACATTGGTTCTGTCAGGCATGGGAAAATTCCTAGCAGCTTCTCAGAGAAGCCCCCATTGTAGACCTCCCACCACCAACAACTGGCCATGCAAACCCAATACAGACAAAAAATGTCATCCTCTTTTGATCTCAAAACCGCGAGACAGATTTAAATGGTTGAAAATGAAGGAAGGATAAAGTGTATCCCAGTGTCTTTCACTGAAGAGAATTTTGTTTCTACTTTCTTTCCTTTAGAGACGAAAATTATTGGTTCAGAGGCAGAAATATGGCTTATAGTTCTGGTGCTGGCTTGAACCAAGCCTGAACAAAACATCTCTGAGCTCAGATGCAGACCTACTATACTGTATAATCCATTTATTTGGGTGCATTTTGTACATCTTATGTTACTCAAATCCTTCTTGGTCCCTCAGAAACGTGTATGTCTATTAATGTTTAACATCTCTTTGGCTGACTCTGGTGCACCCACTTTGCTCGAAGGAAAGCTCTCTGGGGTCTGATGGAACTGGGCCTTAAATGTGTATTTAAAGTATCTGCGTTCTCTTTCTTTAAAATCTTTTGCTTCCCTAAATTTACTTAGGTTCATTTTCAAGGGTAATAATTCAAACTTGGAATTCAATGTTGCTCAACCATTTTAAATTTATTTTATCATATATGTCTATTTTCTTGCAGAACTATATGTGTTTTAATTTAGTAATCTGTTTAATTTGTTTTGCAGGATTTGTCCATAAATATCCATTAAATATCCTGTCCCAGAATGGGGGCTGTTCTTAAGCAACGTGGCTATTTGAGCTTTGTGACTGGTTAACTGAATGGTAGAGACTTTCTGCTCCCTCCGTTGGAGGGCAGAAATGTTGCAATTTAGATAGTAAGGAGTAAGAGAGCTCTTTGGATACCCAGCATTTTCTGTGCTTGAGTCCCTAACACTCTGAAGGACTGATTTATTTTTCAAGGTTAACACTTTCCAGCAAAGTGTGATTGTGAGTTTTGCCTCATGTTTGTCTGAAATGCAGCTTTATTTCTAATAGGGACTGCACTAACAGCTTCATCAGAAGCCTAAACCTTTTGCTGAAGGATGAAAGACATTGTGACAGTGCTTCAATGGTTAATACTTTTCTCTTGTAAACTTCATAACCCAGATGTTAAAACCACTTGGAGCTCTCAGTGATGAATCTTGTTAACTCATTATGTGTCATTGGCAGTGGCTTTCAAATGACAGCTTCACAAAATCCCACTGAAGACCAGTGGCCAGCAGGATAGATCATCTGATGTCTCTAATAGGTTTTGGTTGGGCTGCTTTGACAGCCAGAATTCAGCATGTCTCAGACCCTGGCAGAGAGGGAGACTGCAAGCAACTGCATAAAGGAACAGAATCTTTCCTAGTACCGCTTCTCTCTTCCTTTGTTTCTTTCCTGTTCTCATCTCGAGGGCTACTTTCACTGGGTCCTTCTGACAGCTGCACTTTTGCCTCCCAGTTCCTCTCATCTGTTGTTCTGCTTTTTAGAGTAAAACATGGAGACTAGGTAGCAAGGAGATGTTTTTGTGGACTGCAGTGAATTTCTTTTTTGTTCAGGTTTAACCTCACTTCACATCCTGAAGTTTTCCTGTATTGTTCTTGGCATTTTTTTTTAACTTTCTCTGCACTAAAAAGCTTATCCTCAAAGTGCATTTTTCTCTCAGCTCTTGCAGCAGGAAAAAAAAGCAGCTGTGTCATAGCTTTAGTTTTTAAATTTCTTCTAATTGTTGGACAGACTATTTCTTTTCCACTACAACAGACTGTCTGTCTATGTCTAGCTAAGAAATAATGGAAGATAATAATAAAGCAGTTAACGTATTGAATATTTGTGTGAGGCACGCACTTCATCCCAAGCCCTTTCTGCTCTTCATATGCTCCTGTTTAGTCCCTGTTATTGTTCACTCAGCATTTTATAATGACAGGCGTATAAACATTATAGAACTGTGCAGCTGGAGCATGCCTGAATGCAAATTACCTCGCACAGGAAATTGTGTAGCTCACTCAGTACCTGAAAATAAAGATCCAGATAATGAACATGGAGACTCTTTGGATGTGAGTGGAATTACACTAATTTACAGCAGCTAAGGATTTACTTATGCATATACCTCAACAAGCAGGTGAAAACCAGCTTGTCCTGTTCATAATTGGCACCTTTCTTGGCACAGTTCCTCTCACCAGCCCCTCAAAATTAGATGTAAATTTCCCCCCTTCCTTCGAGATTGAGATACTGGGGCTTGAGGGATTTGACTTGGACATGATTTAGGTATAAAATTGTTTTAAGTGCACAGACATGTCAATCCAGCACAAAGGTTAAATTTCTTCAGGGAGAGAAATCTCTACAGTCTTGTCCCTTTCCTTGAACTGATGTGTCCTCCAGATAAAATGCCAGACAGTTCAGGAGGCAAGGAGCAGATTTAGAAAATTGTAATGAAGGGAAGACAGGCTCTTTGGCAAGGAGCTGATGCAGCATAGCTATCCGAGAAAGCAAGTCAATTGAGCTATGATGACAGAAACTGAGTCCTTCCCAGTAATTCCTTTCTCTCTTTGTCCTTTACAAAATTTAAAAGGGTTTATTATATCACCATGATGACTAATAGGAGCAGACCTAAAATTAATTAAATATACACAATCTTTTCACAAAGAAAATGAGTTTTGCACCAAAACCTCACAAACAGTTACTGTTTTGGATATGGCAAATTGTAGTAACCAATACTGTAGAGAGAATAGGTTGGGCTAAAGTTCCAATTCGGTAATTTTGCTTGCACCAAGTATGTGCTTCGTTTTAATTACTGCTTTGTGAAAAACTCCAGTGGCCTCAAATACCATACAAGCTTTAAGGAGGGATTTGGAGTGTTTCTTGCCCTTCCATTTTCCTCATGGAAAATGTTGATCTGTCTGCCTGAAGAGCCATTGAGGTTCTAAATCAAGGCAAGGAAGGAACAGAGAATACCCCTGCCTTACATCTTGAGTAGCTGTTTACACTTCAGCAGGAGCAGACTAAATCAAAATGACCCTTTCTGATACTTTGTGTTATGCAAATTGTTCTACAAGGAGTAATACCAGCACACAGTGAGGTCCAAAGACCCACAGAAAAAGACTTGCACAGTAATTAAATGTGAGCTGAGTGAAAGGCGGCTGTTAATTCATAGGGCCAAGGGCTAAATGTCTTCATTTTGCAGCATGTGGAGGAACACTCAGGAACGAGGCAACCACTTCAAGCAAAACACAACCTTCACAAAAACCTTTAAACACATTGCACAGGCACTTGGAATGAAAGAACTATGTGATAGCAGAATGTACCATCCTATCATCACACAAAAAAATTCTCACACCTTTAATATAAAATGACTGGGGATGTGTCCAAATGATAGGTATGAATTCTTCTGTACTGAATACAGGGAGTGTTGTCATCCTTGGCTCATCGTGACAGCAATGAAAAGCATGTTGTACACAAACTTATATACAGTGAGTTCTGCTGCGTGTTGGGAAACATGGTATCTGTCACCCTAACACACCCACCATGCATGCCCCCATCTTATTTTATTTTCATAAGTTGTGTCAAAAACCATTAATTCATCCATAGTTTAAGAGGGATTTTGCGTGTAAAGAAACCAGAATTAAGTTCAGAAGCTACCTGGTAGTACAGACAACCAGCACCCAAGTGATATCTCATCTATCCAAAAATGGAGCAGAAGACTAATTAGAAAAATACTTTAAAAGCTTTTCAAAACATAGTCTTCAGCACTTTATAAATACTATTCAGTCATGGCATTCCTCAATCTGACTTGAAAACATGCCCGAAGGTTCCAGCTGGACCGTTGCTATTCCTTCCCCAAACAGACCTGAGATAAAAGTGAGCTAGGCAAAAAAATAAGGGAAAGCCTATGCAATTGTGCTGTTGAATGTCTGGCTAGGTTTCTTGGTAACGTGACATCAGTGAGGTGAACATGTTGGCTTTAAACTCCTTGAGCAGTCGCTAAGCAAAAAGTGCAGTAAGGTCAGGGTAACACAAAACTAATACTGGTTCTATTGCTAGTTTTGTCCTTATTAGCTCTGAACAGGAAGAAACTGCCACCTCCACCTCAGTGAAGAGCAAGAGAGGAACAGGGCTTCTGTCTGAGCTTGTCTTCCATGACACATTCATAATTTTGGTTTATTTCAGAAGACTCCTTTAGTCATACTGCACTAGACACCAAGACTCTTCAGCTGACTTTTGGGGTATATTTTGAACTGTGTATTATCATAGAAGCATAGAATTGTTTAGTTTGAAAAAGATTGTTAAGATCATGAAGTCCAACTTCTAACGCAACGCTGCCCAGTCCATCACTAAACCATGTCCCCAGGTGACGCATTTACACACCTTTTAAATATCACCAGGGATGGTGACTCAACCACTTCCCTGGGAAGCCTGTTCCAATGCTTGATAACGTTTTTGGTGAAGGAATTTTTCCTAATATTTAACCTAAACCTCCCCTGGTGCAAGTTGAGGCCATTTCTCTTGTCCTATTGCTTGTTCCCTGGGAGAAGAGCAGCCCCGGCCTCAGTACAACCTCCTTTCAGGTAGCTGTAGAGAGCGATAAGGTCTCCCCTGACCCTCCCCCGACCCTCCCCCTGAAGCCCTTTTTCACCAAGCAGCTTTCCAGACACTGTCCCCCAGTGTCTAGTGCTGCATGGGGTTGTTGTGACCCCAGGGCAGGACATTGTTGAACCTCAGACCGTGGATCCAGCCTGTCCGGATCCCTCTGTAGACCTTTCCTGCTTTCCAGCAGATCAGCACTCCTATGCAGCTCAGTATCATCTACAAACTGATTGCAGGTACACTTGATCCTCTTGGCCAGATCATTGATAACGATATTAAACACTGACCCCAACTCTGAGCCCTGGGGAACACCACTGGTGACTAGCTTCCATCTGGATGTAACTCCATTCACCACCTCTCTGGGCCTGGCCATCCAAGCAGTTTTATACCCAGCAAAGACTGCCCATAGAATCCGTGAGCCACTTTTTCCAGGAGAATGCTGTGGAAAATATTGTCAAAGGCTTTACTAACGTCCAGGTAGACACCATCCACAGCCTTTCCTTCATCCACTAAGTGGCCTCATAGAAGGAGGTGAAGCTGGTCAAGCAAGACCTGCCTCTCATAAACTCATGCCAAATGGGCCTGATCCCCTGATCGTTCTGTATGTGATATGTGATGGCACTCAAGGTGATCTGCTCTGTGACCTTTCCCAGCACTGAGATCAGAGTGTAGCTCCCCAGATCTTCCTTCTTGTCGCTGTATATTATACTGTAATTTAGTGTATTGAAAAGTGCAGTTAGTTCAAGTTCTACAAGGTCAGCAGATGAAGACATTATTAAAAAAAGAATTTGAAGAGGAGTATGAAAGGCATGGCATGTTTCAGGGTTCTACTCTGGTTCTGTTAACAATTATGCACAAATATGTGGCTGATAAACAAGAGCAATCGTGTCTAAGATGAGGGGGTGGTCATAGAGAGAGTAGCAAAGCCCATTGCAAGATCAAAGCTGATGTCCCCTCATCCTTGGGGAACTTTGAGGAATGTGAAGTCAGAAATGTGAACATGGGGTTTTTCTCCTGGGTGCCATCAAATTCCTGTTCTGTTTCACTTGATTGAATGGGATCCCCACCAGAGACTTCCTATGCTCCTGCTTAATCAGGTGAAAACACAGTGAAAGATGTGACTAGCCATCTGTAGGGAACAATTTCTGGGCTACAGACAGGAGTATACATTTGCCTTGCTCTAAACTAATTCAGTCAGGGATTCATCACCCTTCCTGAGGCCCTGCTTCCAAATTCACTGTGATGGATTATGTATGCCATTACCAAAAACATCTGAGAACATATCTCTGTGGTCTACATTTATCAGCACAAATACAGATATTCTTTGTTAAAATGGATCTTACACCCTATCTAGGTAGAAGTAAGGGTGATTGTTGCAGCCTCTTGGATTTTGAGGGGCTTTCATATTGACATTGCAAAAAAGCTCAGGAATGAAAGTTCTATTGCCTTTATTATTATTGGTGGTGGTGGTATTATTTTTTTTTTCTTATTTTTTTTCCCAGCTGAGAAAGGAGGCATAGGCCAGTGACAATAGATGTCCAGTGACACCAAATGTGAAATGAGCCCAACTCAGTCAGTCACAGAATGGTTGATGGCTGTTCCAGATGGTGGAAAAAACAAGAGGAAAGGATCTACCACACACTGTGGAGACATAAAGAGAAGAAAGGAGAGGAAAGAAGCCCAATAGGTGCAAAGTATAGGCTGAATTCAAGAGAAGGTGGTCTTACTGTGACATAGTTGGGTAAGAGAAAAGGTTGTGATTGACTGGAAGATTAAATGATTTGCAGACCTTCTCAAGCAGCAGCTTTCCACATAAAGCAGAGGTTTTGGTTTATCCTGTTTATTGTGCTGGGGATACAGGTGTCTCCTCCGTCAGCATGTAAAATAATACTGCAACATAGCACACAATAGGACTCAAAAAAACTTTTAAGACATGGGTGGAACAGTAAAGAGCTACTTTTTTTTACCATGTTGTGGCAGTTTGAAGTGCTAACCTACCACACATGTATTCAAAATAAGCGTCGTCTTTGACATCAGCAACATCTCATGATGTGGCACTTGTGACCATTTTCCACAAAAGTACAGCCATTTCTTTCTGTTTTAAGCCTCTGAAATAGGACTGGGAGATGTAGCAACTTGTAAAATCCCAGCAGTGAGTTTATGAATGATGCATGAAACAAAATCTACCTCCGCCTGATGCACAAAGGGAATATCAGACAGGGTTGCGAAACCACTGCTGGGCTGGGGTGCTTGATGTGATATTCAGTTCAGGCAAAGCCAGGAGAGTCCACCAAGCACATTACTTTCAAAACGTATGTGCAAAAGTACAAGGAGAAAAAAGAAAGAGATAATGATATTAGGTTGTTTGCATAGTGGGCTTTTTCCCCTCTTCCTCCCTTTCCCTTGCTACCATTCCCTTTCCCAAAGCAGCTTCCTTCACAGGTTGGGGAAGAGTAAAGACTGTTTTCATCACTTCTTAAATAGATTCTTTAGAAACTCCTTGTAGTGAAATATGCTTAATACATTTCCAGGGAAGGTATTTCACTTAAAAACAGTGCTCTGTGACCTTTTTAATAATGAAATATCTTCCCATTTTGTGCATACTAGTAGAGGGATCTAGGAAGCACTGGAAGTTATTTCTGTTGTGTAAAAAAACCCCTATTTTTTCCCCAGACTGGCAGACTCCCTGATTTTTCAGGTGACAGAACAGAAGTAGTGGCAATATAACAAACCAGTTCATATGCGTATGTATCTAAAATATGGGGGGTTATTTCTTAAATGATCACCAAATATGGTGCAAAGCCTAATGAAGTCAAAAGGTCAAAAAATGTCTTTTAACTCCACGATGATTTTATATACACTATTTTATACATCACTTGAAGTTCTAAATTTTAAGTCACAGAAGCCTTATCTACAAAAACAGCAATGAAGATGGAAAATACGCTAGAAAATATTATCTTTCCTGTTCTACATTTCAGCATAGACAATTTTTATTATTAAAACTTCTTTTCTGGTTAACAGGCATTTGTAATAGCCTTTAACTGAATTGCTTATGCCAATGGAGAGATGAGTATGAGGATCAATGCACCTGTCAGTACCACCAAATACGACGAATCAGCAGGCAGAATAAGTTACCTTCCTACTCTTATGAAAAAGCCAAACACAGAAATGTATTTTCTTGATGCTGATGCACCATCAAATATTCCACATCATTGTAACCTGAAAAAAACCTTTGCTCCCGGTTTTCTACATCCCCACACTGACAGTCTTCAGAATGTAAGTGCTAAGACTATTTTTCTCTAGCATTTTGTTAAGATGTAGGGCTTCAAGAATTTTTAGCTTTTATTAGATTTAAAAAACAACCAGAGGAAAAAAAGTACAGATTTTGGAGTTATCTTACAAAGTCTCGTACGAAGCATCACCTTGAAAAGAAAGCTAAAAACAAGTTAGATATGTTTGCTCGTAGCTTAATCTAATTTTGCTAATTGATTAGATCGCTTGAGAGGAAAGTACTGACAGAGATGTGACACACATTAGCAGGGAGAGAGCTGACAGATCCTGTGGAACACACAAGAAAGAAACTGTTCATGTCTACAAAAAATAGGGTCAGATGGCTAACTGGAATAGCACGTAATGCAGTATCTTCATTATTGTCCTTTTGAGTAACCAAAGGAGTTACAAATTTTAATATATAGTTATTATTTGAAGGAATCTGTAGGTTTCCCTTGAGGTATGCTACTGACGAGCCAGAGACATTTTGTGAAAAAGGATAGAACTGAAGATTTCTGCCCTTTATTGATTATCTGCAAAAGGTCTTGCTTCTACACACTTTATTCAATTTTCAAATGACAGCACTGGCTGTCATTTAAATATTTTGTTTTCTTTATATCTTTTTCCAGGAAGAGTATATGTAAAAAAGTATTTTAAGTGTCTACTTATGGGGACATTCTTGATGTATTCATTATATCATCCTGGAAGATTTGGGTCCATTTAATAAGTATTGGTGTGTGGAAAGGTGTCAGGAGTTTGTTGAGGATGGTATTGTTTGAGAAGCAGAAATGAAATAGTGCAAAGTGGTATTTACATGCATTATTTCTGAGACTTCATTTCTGCCGTACAGTGTGGAATACAATGAGTGTATCTAACAGTGGTCAGGTAGAACTGTGGCTGGAAATAAACTGTATTGGCACATAAAAATGGTACATTCCAGAGCACAGTTATATCTGAAGATCGGCTCTTCAGTGGGGGCTTGGTACCTATTTGTTTTTTTGAAGGTTTTCCAGGGAACAGCTGCTCATTCCTTTCACTGTGGAATGCCTATCATATTTGAATCACTGGAGTAACACGATTTTAATTCAGAGAAGTGAGGGCAGGCCAAAAGGCAATCTGAAGGCAGAAAACCTGGGGACGGCTTCTACATCATAAAGTTCACAGTATGCCCCTCCAAGGCTACTTTTACCTGCAAGGAAAAGTAAGAAAAAACAGGAGAAGTCCAGCGCCTAAACTCAGTCCCTGGGTATTCAACATATTCCCCTGGAGTGATGTGAACTGCACCTTCAGCAGCCCTGCATTTAACACATATGACACAAGACAGCAAACTAAGACAGCTGCTTCCAACTGGTGTTGTCACTGGTCACGAGAGAAGAAAGGAGAAGGTGGTGAGATAAAGACAAAAAAAGGTGAGAACAATTAACCTCTGACATTCCATATAATATATTATGGTCATCACCAGCTTAATTGAGGATAGAAGCTGCATCAGGAATATGCTCTAACATGTATAAGCTTTGCAAGGTTCATTTGCAAAATGCCACGTATTTGCATTATCTGGGAGTAATTTGCATTTCTGTTCCCCAGTCATTTTCAGACAGGTGAATGCTAATAAAGATCCCTGGGTAACAAAATATTAAGAAGATTTAGAATGTGAAAAACCACTTAATGTGGTTAAGGGTAACCACATTAAAGTGCAGGTCATCTAATAGTTTAAAGGAGGATGCAATCCTCATTGTGTCTCAGGAAAACTTTAGTCGTGACGCCTTCCAGTGACAGGCACAGGCCAGCACACAGTATGCTGTCTTGAAGCCTGGAGACCAAAGTCGTCTTTCTAGATCCATCAGTTGTTTCATTTTCTTGGGCATGTTGTTTTGCCATTTATCCTGGGGACAGGGAAAATGTCTGCACACAGACTGATTCTGCGTCTCAGCACACACAAGCTCTACAAAGCACCTTGCTGACAGACACAAAACACACTTCAGCGGGCAGGGAAGAATGGGTGGTTTGGTTACAGTAAATAGGAGCTGGCAGTAAATGAGTAATATCTAATTAGGTCTATCTGCAGATTCCTCGCCCCTAAAATGGAGCCACTGGAACTTCACTCCGTTGTCATACAGTTTCATATCATGGGGGTAAAAGCACGACAAAATGTTTGGAATCGCTTGAATTCTCCGTATTAATAGAGCGACCTGCCATCTGCTGCTCTGCCCACGCTTATGATCTGTTGCCCCATACTTAAGCATCCATTCACAAGAGAGGAATGTTTGTGTGGCAGGCAGCTAGGACTCTATTGTATAGCTCTTTACAAACATTGCAGTGTGTTTTCCCAGGCATTTTTAGCTCTGTCTCTAAACACTTAGTTTGCCTGTGTGGTTTTGTTTCTTCGGGTTTTTTTTACCTCAAGGAAAACAAATCTTACAGCTTAGTGAGACACTGTTAGTATTTTTTAAATTTAGAGATACACATGCACACATACATAATATTTTAATATAGATTTCTATGCATATATACATATGTATAAAAGTACAATTACAGAGAGATGGGCTGAATATCAATTTTGGAATTAAATCTTGCTGTAATTGAGTCTAGAGAGAGACTTTTAGGGCAATTAAATACTATTTTTGCTGACAAAACTGCCTTGGGAAGTTCCTTGGCACTGCCCTGACCCAGCTGCTGCCCCTCTGCTGCAGTTTGCTGTCTCCTTGATGGAGGCAATGCAATTGTTTGTGGAACACTCTGTGTCTCAGACCCTTGATACAATCCAGGGCAAAAAGAAAAACACCAGAAAAAAAAGGCTTTTGTTCTTGTTTTTTTGTTTGTTTGCTTGCTTTTCAACACAGATCTCCCTAATCTAGTCCATGAAATGATCCCACAAGCAGTTGTGCTGGCACATCTGAATGAGTGTGGGAGCCCGCAGAAAGGGCTGAAGGGCAGTGGAGGAAGGGTAGCTCATTTTGCCACCAAGGAACACATACCACGTAACTAATCCCAACAGCTCTCAGCAACAATGAACCAGAACTTAAAACCTTCTAAACTATTGCTATATTTGATTCATGTATTTGACTCTAAATATTTGAGCATTTTAAAAAAAATTATTCTCTTTTGTTTTTTCACTAAGGCATACTGACAAGAGACTATTCATTTCTTCCAACATGGAGTTTCAGACACTGAAATGCAGCTTTAAGCTGAAGGAATTTTTTTTGTAACATCTTTCTTGTCAGTGAAATAAACAACCAGCATGTATTTCCAGTTGGTGCTCAATTCTTCCTCATATTTGAGTCAGGTCTTGTACACTATTATATGAGTGCTATTGTTACAGTTAAACATATACAGATCACTGAGTGTTTGCTCCTCAATGAAGCAATTTTTTCCCCTAGGATAAGTAATTGTGGGCATTTTATTTATGGAAGGCTCAGTACTGAACATGCTCATGCAGGTCCAGCAAATAATATAAGTGTGTGCTTAACCTCGGGGGTATAATTTTGCCTGCATTCATCAGGGACAATATTTACCTGCTGAGAGCAAAGCATGGGTCTCACTGGATTACAGCCAGCATGCTCAGAACTTCCCAAAACTGAGCTCATAGCTAATTGAAGTTACTACATGTGCTTCAGTAGGAGTTAGTCACCTGAATACCACTGGAGATTTGGTCTTAAGGACTCTTTGGAATCTTGCTAATCCCTTTTTCTCAGTCATGTTTTGCTGCAGTCTATACACAGCTGCATGCTATTTATGCTTCCAGAACTATCCTTTTAACAGTCTTAAATTGGTTTTGCTTATCCTTTATTGTGTCTCTGTATTTTTCTTCTAGTATGAAAGCAAACAGGTGCCTCTGTCTAACCTTCTTTGTTCTAGTCAGTACTGGATATATTTATGCTATGTCATAATTTATTTGCTCCTTTCTAAAGCATTCACCTTTATAATCACCATGCACACAGGAGACATCTTGCTATTCCTTTGATACTTTTTTTCTTGTCCTTCTCTGGATCCATTTGCTTTACCCTTTTTGAAGTGCTGTGCCCAGAATTGTAAGCAGTATTCAAGGTGAATGTAGACTCTCAGTTTACATTATGAGACATTCTTACTGCCATTCTTTTTGCTTTCTTAAGATAGACTTGTTTATTTTATTGGAATCTCGGCTTCCATCAACATGTGGTTTTCATCAAGGACACTATGATGAAGGCTTCTTTATTTTTTTCTGCAGGCACACCCACGTGGAACTCGTAAGTCTACCTGCAGTTCAGTATTTTGCTGTCAATTTGCTTCCATTCCAATTCTTTGACTACTAACATTTTGTCTTGGATTTAAATGTCTCTTTCTCAGGCCCTTCTCAACCCAAAGGTTCAAACATGGAGAAACAATGGTATTCATCCACATACCAAATCGTGGCTGAATTACCATTTAATTTATCCTTCCTTCAACTGTTCTCCAGTACAGTTTAGGGCATTCCGCACACACACATCCAGCTAAAGTGACAGTCCCACTGAATACATAGGTAGGTAATTCCCCTTCCCCTTCCGTCCCTACAAATGCATATGAATAAGCAAGAAAACAAGCGGAAGTCCTACACATACAGATCTCCACTCCCAGGATGCAACTTCTTGTTGTTTCAGCAGCAAATTCCTCTACCCAGGAGTGAGGGGCTTCATTGTCCAGAGATTGGCACAGTCTGTGTTCCTGAGACAGTTCACTCCTTTTTTTCTGTAACAATGCTATTTTGCATTGTTCACAAGCTTTTCTTTATCCTCCTTTGCTTCTTTACACACACAGTGATAAATTTGCTCCACCCTTCCAGTCAAAGAGTTGGGGTTTTTAATTTATTTTGCAAGTCAACCCCTCCCTGGGCTGAAAAAAACCTGCTTACTACAGCCTATGCTGCTGACAACTTAGCAAATCCTAATTAATTGTATGACCCTTCTTTCTCATCCCACAACTGCATAGCTGCCTTTATGGTCTCCCCAGAGACATCGTCAGGAAATCTACAGCAGGTGGGAGAGCTCATGTGTCATCTCCTACAAATGAAGGCTGAGCGACTACTTACCCAAGCTCAAGCACAGATGAGTACCCTAAAATTAGCTGGGCATTTGGTGGCAGCAGCTGTATGTAGCAATGCACTGCAAGATGTAGAAACAGATGGCATTGCAGAAAACGCGGATGTTGTGTTTATTGTCTGACTGGAGGCCTCTCTGCCTCCTTCCTCTAACATCTTTGCAGAGTATTTGGGGGATGAAATGGGATTCCCTTTCTGCCTCTCTTTCTGCTGCTTCTGTAGTCAGCTTCTCTGGAACTTCCCTCCATTCAGAGTTAGTCATTCCTACCGCTTCTCTTCTGCTTCTGACTTCTTTATATTTGAGCCTTCTTCTTTTATATCTTTTGCATGACTCTCACTTCACATGGTGGCAATAAACACAAAAATATGGTTCCTAGAGCATGTTGACATTCATGAGGGGAACAAGTGTACATATTAGCATTTACTTCAAAGCAGTCAAAGGAAAAATTTTAAATATTTATACCAAAGGATGTGCATGTATGCATGTTCTGCCAAAAAAAAATCCAGAATACATAGAAAAAAGAAAGTTTTTTCTCTTCTTTTTTTTTTTTTTCCAGAAGAGAACCAGAAATGGAAACCAGTAAAGTTTTAACAAAGTTCTGGCAAGGTTTCCAATTACTTATTTCAAAATCAAGGAATTTTTTGCAGTTTAGTTGAATTTTAAGGCAATTCAGTTCAAAGAGATTTCCTCAGACCAAGACCCTGAGCTCTGTCACATATAGATAGCTCCAGACCCAGGACATCCACTGATTTTCATACTGCAGCAGTAGTATTACACAGCACTTCTTGGGGGGGAAGGAGGAAATTAAAACAGAAAAACTGGCTAATAAAACTACGAATTTCAGAGGAGGTTGAATGAAAGTATCAATGTGTCTGAAGGTGTAAGGGGGTGTCCTCAGGTCCACTGAGGTAAGTGTTCCACGGCCTCCAGAACACGTGGGAATAGACTGATGCTTCAAATGCCCCAGATTAGCTGATCCATCCCCACAGGATGAGGTGGCACAACCTGCAGGGAGACCACTGGTTGTAGGTATTTGCACCCAAGGCCTAGACTAAACACGCAAAAATAGTCAAACACCTATCACTTCCAAAGAGATGGTGGTCTTCCTTCAGCAGGACCAAGGCCATCCCTCTCCTCAAGAAGCACATCAGCAGCTAAATCTTCTTCTCTTGGGCCTTCTGCACCTCCACTCTGCTGCTCTATACCTTCCCTCTCTCACTTCTCCTTTCACACCCATCTTCTCCTCACCCTCCATGAGTGTGTCTCCATGGCATGGTTTTATGAAGTCACCCTGGCCTTTGAATTTGCTTTGTCAGTGCTGATACAGCTCTCCCAATCTGGCAGACATATTCTCCTTCCAAAAGAGCTGCTTCACCGCTTCTTTATTTACCCTCTTTCCTTTGAAGTCCTCCTCTCTGTGAAGGGTAGAAGTTAACTGGGCCTGCCCATGAGGGACCCACCCTGGAACAGGGACACTCAGAAGCAGCCTGGCAGGAAAATCAATGGGTGACAAAAGGGCAGCAGAAGAGCATTACTCCTTGCTTCTCTACCTCCTGTGCTGCCCATTGCCTCACAAAGGTCAGCAGAGACTGGAAATAGATGCTTTACCTATGTTGTTTGTAAGTGCTCAAATTCTTTTTTACTTTTGACAGTAAGATTTTGGGTTTTGGCAATGAATGAAATAAAATTTTCTCACTTGAGTCTGCTTTGCCCAGACACCCTCTAAATTCACTCTGCCCATGGGACCTTCAGTCTACAAATGTAAGTGTATATGGACAAAGACAGGGGGTGCATTCTTATGCTCCGTGGCACAGCTTTCCCTAACTACTTTTGCTCTATAATAGCTGTGGATGTAAACCCTGTGCACTTGCAAACTAGATGATAAACTTGTGTTCACATACTCCTGACAAACACAAGCCACAAAATCCCCAGGCATTCACCAGCCTGCTGAACACTGTTGTGACCTTCACTCTGACATGGGATAGAGTGGCTGGGGGCAGAAAGGAGTTGCTGATCTGTGATTGCTTTTGAGGCAGTGAATCATAGTCATGTTATCCCAGAACAACAGGATTGTGTATCTTCCAAATCACTGAAAATTTCAATTTCAGCCCATGAGTGGCATTGTATGACCTGTTTTGATAAGAGTTTCTACCTATCTTTCATCAACTGAAAATAACTGAACTGCAATCTTTAGACACTTTGCAGTCTTCTTTACAGTTTCTACAATCTTTCTTGTTAATTAAAATCTTAATCTTAAAATCTTAAAATCTTAAAATGATGTTTACATTACATTACAGGATCTTCAGCCTCCAAGCATTGTCATGGGTGACAATGTTTGTAAACCAGCATGGACATTAGGAACCACAGTGGCGAGGCATTGTTTTCTTGTGGAAAGAAACTCTTTCAGAATTTGGGGCACCAGTTTATAAGTGTTTTCTTTTTGTTTAATTTCAGAGAAAAGTCAAGGACTGTTTCTTCACAGGAAGTGTTAGGGGTGTTTGCTTGCATTTCAGCAGCTATAAAGTAAAAATTTACGTAGTTCCCAACTTCTGCCAGAGCACACAATGAATGGAGAAGAAATATACTAAAATTTATAAGTGTAGGCATACCTTAAGGAATTGGATATCAAGGTATAAATGCTTTCTGTTCCCTAGGAAAAAATATTGTTGCAATCACAGACTCTCACAGTTCTTCTGAAACTTAAACGAAATCCACTTTTTGGCTATAAAATATGTATTATTCATTTTGCCCAGGTTAACTTTATTTTTCTTTTAAAGTAGCCTTGACATTTTAAACTGGCATTTGTGAATTTAGTGTAAATCTTTGCAATATTAACCAGGTGACAAGTTGGCTGCAGAAAATGAGAAATATGACCTGTGGAATAGCCCATTTAAACAGAAGCATGAGTTAGGATTCAGCCTATTTACAAGCACTAAACAAGGTGCTCAGACATCTTTGCACTGCCTTTCTACAGACACTGCTCTATCCCAGTGCCACAGTAGTTCTTGGGTTATATATAAATTATTTTTTTTTCCATCTCTTTCCTAAGAAATTAATTTTAAAATTAGTAGTACTAAGTAAAAATTTCCTGAGGATAATCACTTAAATACAAAATTGAGTTAGATCTGGCCATGTTCTAACCCACTTTGCCTTCATCTTTCACATGCCTCTAAGCCAGTAAATTTTGCTAACCTAAGTGCTGAATAAAAGTTTTGGAATTCACAGTGGAAGCAGTGTATTTCAGGACATTCAATGTTGTTTACACAGAAAGTGTCTGACCTTCCAAAATCCTTTCACACATCCTTAGCGCAGAGACCAGGTGATGGTTCAGGAAATGTTTTGGCCACACGTTCTGATAACTGGAACTGCAGATGCAACCATATTACCAGAGTGGTAAATGTTCATTGCAAAATTAATTTGGGGAATTAGCATCGGGAAGGATGAGCAGAAAAAGCAGTCAGGTTGAAAAGCCAGAGCATATTACTGTCTCTGCTGGTGATGCAGTTGTGCTATTGTTTCTGTATTTTATATTACTGTTAATTAAGGCTGCAGAAAGCAGGGCTGCTTAATCGCAGTGAAATACGGGAGAACCTGTCTGTCTTTTTGAATGAACTGCTGGAATATAGGCAGCAATTTAGTGTTTTAGAATGAGCACTGTAGATGTTTTCCAAAAGGGGCACTCTGGGTGCACCAAGAGTATAGTCAAAGGGTGGGAAAATACTCCAGTGAATTCAGTTGCAGATCTTCCTTTGTGGTAATAAAGCCATACTTCTCTCACATAAAAAACATCTTTCTTTCCAACTGTTACATGGATCTCTGCCTCCCTACAGAAACAACATGACAAAGTCACTAAGAAATTTTTCATGGTTGAGCATGACTGGTTTTGAGTGGGGGCAACTGTGAAACAACACAAGGAGAAACCCACATCCCTTTCTTTTTTTCCTAGAAACACTGCCCTGAAAAAAATTAAGAGCTTGGAGATGAATATTGACTGAAACCTACTTTGAACTATAAGCAAATGCCTTGCCTCCCAGTGCTTAACTCTTTGAATATTAAGGGCCACACAAGTAGAAAGGTATTACCTAAAAGATCCCCAGCTCTCTCATACACTTTTAGTCCTAACAGAGAGCTCCGAGGCCCATGAACTTTGGCAAACATGAGAAGTCAAAAGGGTCTCTTCCTATACCAGCTGCGACGAGAACATAAATGAGGATGGGCAAAGGATGTCAGATATCAAATGGTAAGTGAGAGCAATAACAGTGAATGGGTGAAATTATCCACCTAAGCAGCTAAGACTAGAAGGATTCCTAGGAAAGTACTGAACAAGCCAGGCAGAATATTTCAGTGCATAGCAGCACAAGAGAAAAAAAGTCTCCAGTGGAGAAAAACTGAAAATCTGAACTCACACTGTGAAGGAGAATAGGATTAACAAAATTCATTCACCTTTGAACTTACAGAGAGTGAATAAAATGACTGTTTCAGTCAAAACTTTAGAAGATTGTTGCACCCATATAAAAACTCTGCACTTGGTCATCACGTGGTCCCAACAGCTGGGAAAAGAAGGCAAGGCATCCGATTGCTTTGTAACAGCCTTTCAAATATCTTTCATACTGATGTTGGAACATCCCGCAGAAAGAATAATTTCTAATGGAATTACAGATGATTTTCAAATTAGGTAAGGCAGTGATAGCAAAAACTAGAGCAGCTATAATCTCCATAAAGCGTGTGGAGGCACACCAGGCAAAGAAAAATCTGTGCATGGCACAAGAACAAATGCAAAGGCTGACATAAGATTGCACAGTAAGCTCTGTTTAAAAAGAAATTGTGTGATAGCAGATCAAGGAAACAAATGCACACTTGTATTCAAGAAAGAGAATGAGCTTAGGCAAAAGTCCCCAACAAATCTCAGAGCTGTGAGCAGCTAACAAAATCCTCATAGATGACAGCTTTGAAGAAAAGTAGTTTTACAGGAAAGGCACTGGGCTGAGCCTCAGGAGGTTGGTGTCCCCATTGCTACACTGCAGCACACGTTCTCTGGGACTCTGGAGGAGAAAAAAAGATTCAGCAAAGCTTTCCTTTATAAAATGGAGAGCATATTTCCCTTCCCTGACATACTTTGCCTTATGTATTTATGAGGTATGAACATCTTTGCATTCTCTCTCAGCAAAACCTGCCAGGATTTACTGTGGAAAACAGCATTCAAGCGACATCTTATAGAAGAGAACGTGTACCAAGAGAACCCTTCTGAAAACCTGCAGATTCAGAAGGAGAATATGAGGCCATGAATACCACTTACAGAGAGGACGTCTTTCATGAAATTGCAGGGAGGCTGAATCCATTCACTTCCTTTCATGTCAGTCTAGGTACTTTCATGCTCTACAGATTGTCAGCAGGCAAATCTTGCAACCGAAATGGGGTTTCTTGAAGTTCATTGGCACACGTTTAACCAAAGGGACCTCTAATGGTCCCTTTGACCTTGCTGTGAGCAGATAGAAAGACATCCCGAGGTCCATTCCTGCCCAACTGATTCAGTGATTCTACTGCACTATGAAATGTCCAAATTAATGACATGATTTCTGTCCAGTGCATGGCACAATTAGAGTCTGATCTTATTATATGGTCTGAGACAAATAGCATAACACTGAGAAAGTAGCAGGTCCAGCTCCACTCCTGAATATCTCCATCCATCCTGCTCCTAGCCATGCTCTCCCACTGCTCACTTTGAGGTGGCTTTCATACTCATGTCAGTCACACAGCAAGACACAGCAGCCCAATCAGCTGGCAAAAAAGGACAAGACAAAGCAGTTTCATTCGAGATCAGATGAACCATTGTAACAGAATCAGGAGGGAAAGTTGATGGCTCTGGTCAGAGATGGGGAGGGGAAAAGGGGAGGATGGAGAAAGGAGGAGTCAGAAGAAAAGTTACTACAGTTTCCCCCTTTAGTCACTGGTGAAGTTGTACATCAGCTTAGCCATATTGTGAAAACATATGCTAAAAACCATAGTTAATTTAAATCCACAATTCATCTCAAAATTATCCCACTCTGCCCGTATCCTATCCAGATGCTGTTTGCAGTGAGCAGGGGCTTTTGAACCTCAGCAGAACTCTGAACTCAAGAATTAAGTAGTGGTGACAATGACACAGGATGGAAAAAGCTGTTGCTCTTATGTGCTGTGTGATGGAACTGCAACACGGTGAAAGAAAAGTTGGGAAAATGAGGATGGTAGAAAAAGTCTAGTCTGAAGGGCTTGACCCTTTACAACACAGACAAAGTGTTATGAGCCAGGATGGAGGAGAATCAGAGCTTTCCATTCAAGGAAAGGACATGTGCCTCCAGGACAGAGTTCTCTCACAGTTTGTGAAGAAGCAGCAGAAGCAAACTGAATCACTGGGGCAGCGCAGGACAGACGGTGAGGCTGTGTGGAACAGGCAGGTGTTGGCACAGGGAAAGTAAGGCAGTTACCTCTGCCACCTCTCCTCTGCTGCCTTCTTTCCTGCCAGGCCCAACTAGCAAAGCCAGTCTTCTTTTCATTGCTTATTACTTCTCACCAGAGGCAGATTTATTTTCACACCGCCTAGTTAAGCCACTGACGCTGCTCTCACACAACAGGACAATGATCAACCCTTTCTGAGGGGCCTGCTTTGCTGCCCATTACAGGCAGTTTTCTGCTTTAATTTTTCGCAAAGCCATCCCTGCCACCAAATCTATTCCTACCAAGAAGTGTAAATCTGAAGAGGAGAGTACACACCTACTCACACTACAAATTCTGCTAGGTTTTCCATCATCAATCTCCTCAGTGATGATGTCCTCATTTCCCTGAATATACACAGTGCTCCTAATTATACAGATTCCTCTCCAATTCATTCTGAATGGAGCAACATGATGACTGCAATGCAGTGCTCTGTAACCTCATAACAAGATATGTCTTTCTTCAGTGATCTGCCTGTTACAGAAAAACAACTTTGTGTGTGTATGTGTCTTTGATTCCCTAAACTATGCAGCAAAAAAAGCCAACCACAAAATGCACTACAAGGGCCATAAATGGAAAACGACAAGTCTTTGATGCAGGAAAAATTATACATTGAGGCAAAATCTCGGGATAACCTAGAGCTGCTGAGATCATGATAAGTGGTACAAAAATAACCAGTGATAATGGACACACAGCTTGCTAGGCAGAAGAACACATGCTATGTAGCAATGGCTCTGTGAGTAAATGGCATTTAGGGACAATCAAACTAGAGATACAAAAGACTGTAAGAAGTGACGACATAGCAAGGAAGCATCTTTCCAGACAGAATAATCGCAGAGCTGAAAGTATACACTTTGTACTATTAAGGAAAATTTAATCCCAAAGACTGAAAATTACTCATTCCACAATAATAGGGACAGATTTAGATCACCATGCTTTCTTCTAAATTTGATCTTCCTCACACCTTACAAGCATTTAAGACCATGTTTCCAAAGCAAATCTCTTCTAAAGGGTTGCTGTCACCGCTAAGCTATGCTAAAGTGGCAGCAGTGGCTAGTTCCTCTGTGCTCTTGAACGGAGAAACACATGTAGCTCCTAGGGCTACCCAGAAGTGTAGAAGACCTTCTGTTCCATCGTCTGACCAAATTAAGTGTAGCCTGAAGGAGAATGCATGGTTTAGGAACCTGAAGAAAAAAGAAGTTTTGAGAATACCTCTTGCTCATATCTGGTAGCTGTGGGGCCAGTAGAAAAGGACCACATTTTAGGGCAGTGAAAGGTAGCTGACTAGGGAAAAGTGAATTCAAAACAGCCTGATTCACATTAGCACTGTGCATAGGTTGTATGCACTGATGACTCTGACCATGTATGAAAGTAAAATTGTCTCCATTCTGGTTGTTTTAATGTTGTAGACTGCTATAGTCTATTTCCATTATTTACTTATTGTCCTCAAGTTCTTCCTCTCCCTGGTCAGAATATGTGGGATAATGCTTGGTAGGAATACAAACCTTTCTTTGGTTCAGCAGAATGTATTGGTTCCTCAGCTACCACAGGCTACCTGCTTTATTTTCCTCACTGTTTGAGAATGGCACCAGTTGGTGCTAACACAAAAGAACAGCCCCGTGGGCAGCACCACCGTAGCCTTGCAAAGCTCCCGCGGATGAGCTGGGGCCACTTTTGCCACAAGGTGCCAAATTGCTGCCTCCACTTGCCCACCCTGCCCTCCAGCTGTCCACCCCAAAGCCTTAGAGAACATTCCTGTCCCTCACTGGTACCAACTTCACAGTCCTACATGTTCACCTGACCCACCAGAGAGGAAAGTTTGGAAAGATTGCTGGAGAGGGGTGGCATGGCAACACATGGCCCTTTCTATTTCAGGGTGAAAGCCTCGGGTGGATGGGCAACAGTAACAGCTGGGGCAGTAATGCCTTCCTTGGCCACAAGAGTTTTCCCACTGAATGAGTGAGCTAGACCTGTTTGGGATACAAGGACAGGGTTGCTGCTTGAGCAAGTAATTTCTTCAGAGCAGATATGCAGTTCATTCTTGCCAAGAAAAAGCACTAACGTGACTTTTCAAAGTTTTTCCCTCCTGTAAGGTCAACTCAGAGAAGAGTTCAGCAAGCCCAGAGCTGTATTTCTTACTCTGGATGAATGGCTACCCTGAATTGTTAGTGAGGTGCAGTTTAAGAGAGCTGGTAGTAGATTTGCCAAAGTCTTCTCTGTAGAATCGGTATTAGCTTGTACTCATAATAGCATTTCAAACCATCGTGTACTGAAGCCCTGACCATATGGGCCAGGGAATGGCAATGTGATTAGCATTTCTCCTCTGCTGGCCCCCAACATGCTACCCTGTGGCTATTACAGCCATCTATTTTGCATTCTGGATCCCCTGTGATATTGACAATAAACAGTAAACAGTGCACTTGGTAATAACTTCTCCAAAGGAAAAAGAAGAAAAAAAAAAACAACCCTCAGCAAAAAAGCATAATGTAGACACACTCTGTAGGAGTTTCCAACATGGTTTGCAGCAGCTACTCAGGCATCAATGCCAAACAAAATTATCTGAGTGGTAGAAAAAGGTCCCCAAACAGCTGCCACGAGCTCTAGCAGGCCAAGATAGAAATAATGAAAGGAAGATTTTTCTCCCTGAGCATTACAAGAAATTGAAGCAGAAACTCATAGAGTGTCTGCACCTTCTAGAGACCCTTTTGTTGCCCATAATTTTTATAGAAATTTACATATGTCACCATCTGCTGGTACCCTCCATTACTGCATCTCAATATTATGTTACTCTACAAGATGATGATTCATAAAATTCCAATGACTGTGTTTAGAAAAGAGTGGATTGAAGATGTCAGTGTAATGAAAATGGCCAAACTGGGGTGAAACCACCAGAGCCTGAGATTAGTTTGCAAAAGTTCAGCCCATATTTTCTCCAGGAAAACCACACAAGAGGTTTTAGAAAGCCATGCCTGGGAATGGGAGAAGAGACTGCCATCCAGCGTAACTTGCTACAGAATGATAGAGGGATTTGTTTGATTGCTTGTTATGGATGAGAGAAAGGAGAAGGTCTACAGGCAGCGAGGGATAAAGTAATACTTTAATCAGTTTGCTGCCCAGTCCCTAGGATTCTAGCTTTTGCCTTTCCGTCCTTTTTGCTTTACATCTGCCTGAGTTCTTGTCCAAATTCCAATCCTGCAGTCACTAATTTCAATTTTTTTTACAGCAATCTTCTTTGGCTTCTTTTGAAGGATGGCTGGAAGCTCCACCTTGTAACTCTTTTGGACAGTAAATCTGCCTAGCAATGATTTCTTTGTCCAGAGACAAAATTCTTCACCATGGATCAGTGTAATGGTCACAGGCTAACATTGTGTAATGGTGAATCTAGGGAGCTTTACACATTTAATATAAAATAATCTTGCATAAATTAATCTGAGTGAAAATATCATGTAAAAAAAAATATTTAAACATGCCACATGGCAGGTTTGTTCTTCTGCATACGTGGGTTTGATATGTTCATCTACTTCAGGGCTTCTCTTCAGAACCAAAAAAGTTGCACTTCTAAGTGCAGGGAAGTGAATAGAAATGGAGCACCCAGTGAGAACTAGTTGGGTAATATTTCCTTCCAGGTAAATTTACTCCAGTCTTAACTTCAAGTGGGAAATGGTGTTGGTCTAGATGAATTTACTGTGGAAAGAAACTAGAATATTGTTTTCATTATGCTTTTTCTTTGGGATACAAAACCTTCCTAGATCAAGAGAAAAAAACCTGTTTTTTTAACAATGAAGACCAAACATCAGAGAAGCACGGGAAAAAAAAGTGAACATCAGAATGGAAATCTCAGAGGACAAAATGTCAAAAATACACCACAATTTCTTGATTTGGTCATCTTTCCCATTGCCTCTGAAATGAACAACTGGGTGTCTCTCAGTAATAAAAAAAGGAGTTTGGGGATTATTTTTTTGGTGAGGGTGGATTTGATGGAATTTCCATCCTCACACTCCAGGCTTGAACTCAGCTGCTAGAAACTGAAACTTCAAATCATCACTTTACTTTAATCATCAGTTTAGACATTGGTCTATTAGTCTTTGTCGAGGTCTCATTGTATATATTTTACATGATTTGTGTTACTTTACTTTTTTGTGTTTTTTTTACATTCGGGACACATGCTCTAAGCTTCAGATAAGATTTGAAGATAAGAGTTAAATTCTGTACTTTATTTTAAGAAACAAGTCACGTCTCAGAAACAGCTTTATCTAGAAAAGAATTTGAATCTTTCCATAGCTTATCACGTTTCTGTTGTATTCAGGCAAAATGTCACACACTGGCATCTATAGGGGAGCTATTGTCAGTGACCTTTACACCACCTTGAAAAAGCAGTAGAAAGGGCTTTTTTTCCCATTTGCTCAAAGAAAGAAGAGAGGAAACAACTCTGAACTCTTTCATTAGCAGTTGAATCTTCACTTACTTAACAACAGTCCTTGCCCAGAGTAGGTAACAAGGATCCCAGTCAAGGAAAATAACCTAAACTAAAAAAAAATAAAAGCTGAGAAAACTTTAGAGTAAATCTGCATTGTTTGTGGCATTAAAAGACACAGGTTTTTGCAAGATCAAATATTTCGCTTTTTCTTCATGAGTCCCTCCACACAGGGCGGCATAACCGTGAGTGCTCCACTGTTCAAAACCAAAATTAAGACCAGTTTGCACAGTGTTGTAGATTAAACAAGAGAAAATGTTAGGCAATTAAATGCTAATGATTCAAGCTGGGTGCTTATGTTTTGTATTACTTGCCTAATAATGTTAGCATTTAAATGGTCAGCTTTGAAGTTAACAAACAGCCCATTAAGATGCAACCGGGGAGTTGTGGGCTCTTTGGGTGCTATTGTTTCAGTCTGGCTGGCTGCAGACTCAACGAAACAGCAGCGGTGGGATTTACTTAGTGAGGACTATTTTTGCAACTGGTAGGTCTAGAAGTTTTTTTTCTTTCTTTTAGTGAAAGCTCGTATTATTGAGAACACAGCATGTGGGAAAAGCCTAAATCTACTCATTTTCTTCTGAGTCCTGGGATTTCTATTGTCCCTGCTGACCACTTAAATACAAATCAGTTGGTTCCCAAGCTCTGTACAGTAATCATCCTGCTGCAGCCATCAAAATTCTACCAGATTGCTGACGCCGAGCTGGTGTTTCTGGATACTTGCAGGGGTTAATATAAAAATGTACTCCTGACAGTAAAAGTTAAAGGAGCTTCAGTGATGAAAATTGCATCACATAATGAGAAATCCTCAAAGCAGCGGCTACTTAAAGGACAGAAATAAGACATAATTGTCAATGGAACAGAATATTATCCAGGATAATGGGCTCCTGCAGATGCAAGAACAGCAAGGCAAAGCCAAAGCATTTATGGAAAGTAAATGGCATGGTGCAGCTCAGGTTCGTTCTTCTTCAAAGTGCACAACACTGATCCAGTGGCAATGGTCTGTTATTCCAAATCATTGATGTAGACTTAATTATTTTATGTAATAGACGTTGATGTGGGAGTTACTTACTGTGCCTCTGTAGACCTATTGCATTAGGAGTGCCTCTGAAGAGAAAGGCACTGTGGATTTCAGTGCCTGGATTTCATCAAGCGTTTTGTTATCCCTACTGTGACTGCTATTCCCAGTGCTTTCCATGTGGTGCTAACCAAGGAGAGCTAGTTTTCTGCTGTCAAAAGGCAAGTGCCATGACAGTCTGATGTTTCCTGGTGGCATCTGTAAATATTGACATTTTAGTCAACAACAATTGATGCAACACATTAAACGTAATGGGGCTTTTTCACTGAATTCAAAGTGAATAATTTCAGGCCCTGTTTGGTGCATTAGCAGGAACAGAACTGTTCTTAAACTGGCTTTGTTTTCTCATGTATTCAACATGATGTATAAATGCCAGAACAACCTCCTAGTAAAACTGTATTACATCTTGGTTTTTGATCTTTTGTGGCCTGCTAAAGGGCTTATTAAAAATGCCACAAAATATGTACTGCTAAGTCTCACATCTTAATTGAAGAAATAGGTGGTCTGGATGTTTAACAGAGACTTCTGTGTGTCAGAAATATGAAATAATGAACTAGTTCTTAGCTAGAAACATAAACTAGGTGCAATAAAACAATGCATTTCAGTTATTCCCTTGCTATCTTCATGGTCACGATGTCATTTCTGTAATTTACTATAGGGTTTTTTTTTCTGAGAACTGTTAAATAGAACATAACTATTTATTTTGGTCTGCTGTTCCATGCTGGGTTAACTTAGGGAGACTACCCTTTAATGGATAATTCTACATATTGCCACCCACACATGACATGACCAGTAAAATGATGGTCATTTTAATGCTGTGTGGGCTGCGTGTAGCTGTGCAGAAGAGCACAGATTTGGTCCTTTGGGTTTTATGCAGAGGCTGAATGCAATATCTTTGCAGATTGTGTAAAAAAGAAAAAAAAACACACAGACAAAAAAAATTCAGAATACCATAATGATGTAGGTAAAGGGAGATCAATAGTATGATTAAGGTACTAGGATCCCACTGGGTTTTTTCCAAGTGTCTACAGCAGTTATAGTGAATGCCTGATGATTTTTCAATGAGCCCAGTTTTAATTGGGTAGGTGACTGAGGGAGTCATGTAAAGTCTGCCTTTCCTTCTGATGTCTTTCTTTTTTTTTTCTTTTCACAATGACATTAACAGCATACTGTCAGCTCTGTGACCTTGTGCAAGGACAGTCAAAAAAGCACCCACCTCTGTCAAATCTTTCTAGAAGATCATAGTGTAGATTATGCCATCTGCATCTTGAATTCAGCCTAAATTGCCCCTACAGAGGCTGATGACCACTTTTTAGTGCAATCTGTTTGCCTTTTGCCATATATGATGTTTTTGTCTCACACTTGAGAATATGTGTGCATTCATTCTGAACAACTTGGCAGGCCTCTTATACTTACTTTAATTTCTCTGGCACTGTAAATGGCCACTGTATGGATGACACAAGTAATGTAGATTACTGCAGTTTTTTCCGTACACTTTTTATTATGTGTTGCAGCATTTTAGAATGGCAGTCACAATCTGGGGTCTGCCTCAGACTTCCAAGAAAGGCCAATTATAAACTAGCTGTGTCTGTCTGCCTGCTAAAAGCATGTCAAAGCTGGGAACTACTGTACTGGCTTCTGTAACACTTTCTCATGACCATACTTCATTCCCAGGTTCTCTGTCCCAAAGATGCAAATTCCTTGTTTTGCAGCATCTTGATGGCGGGACTGAAAACGCTTCTTGAGGAGATAGAGACCACCTGAGTATGTCTATTTTTCTTAGCACTCTTCCCAGAGACATGATTTTCAATGCACTTCCCTGCTGACACATTTATCCACTGAATGACTGGTGTACTCTACACCTCCTCTTCTTCAAGTCCTTTCTCCTGTGCCAGAATATCAAACTGTAGGATTTACACAGCTGCTGGGAAGAAGTGAAAAAACAACATTCCAAAGAGCAGCTTTCATGTGGGAAGGTATAAGCAGTCTGTGAGAGCATGGCTGCATGGCATGCAGAAGTTTCTCTTGTTAAATTTGCTGTTGAACACATTCATAGGTGTTCCGACTTGATGATGATGTCACACTGCAGAGAATTTACAATACTTTTCTGAAAAGAGGTTTTATTGTCCTTCCTATGCCTGAAAGTCCTGCCTTGAGCATGTCCCAGGCTTTCTCCAAGGTTAGTCTTGATTTCTGCCTTTGCATGGTTAGGGGCTAATTTTCTCACAATATTTGAAGGTGCTTCAGAGCCCCCTATCAGCTATATGATTCTCCGTGCCATTGTTTCTGTATACTGCACTTACTTGGCCACCCGAGTTTACCACTCTCCATCACAAGGGACAGCAGTCCCCAATTCCTTCCTTGTGGAATTTCAGCAGTACTCATGAGAGGGTGAATCCTGCATTGCAAGGCTGAAACCTACTGTCTTCAAGCCAAGAAAGAGTCGGTCTAGGATAGTACGGTTCTGCACCACTCCCAGGACTGATCTGTTCAATATTCAGACCTAGAAGAATGACCAGCACTGCTTGTGGTGGGTACAGAGACATTGCTTCCAGAACAGTTAACATTTGACACATAAATATAACCAAACCATTCTCTATGACAACTACCGACTGCGCACTCTCAACAGGTATAGACTATGTATAGCCATCTCTTCATTCTCTTATACTATGCAAGGAGATGCAAAACAATTCATATAGTCAGAACTTGCCAAAAATGTTGCCACCAAACCTCCACTAATCACAAATTTAAAATATAAAAGGCAGATTTTAAAATATTAATTTCTATGTTTTCTGTTTTACCCAAGGCAGAAAAATGATTCTAAAATTCTTCTGATGTTTTAAAGTTTACCTAATCTTAACAGAAAACTAGGTGTTCTTCAATGTTAGTTGCAACCAAAAAAGATATCAACAAGGACTGTTCATACACAAAACACACTTTTAAAAATGTAAATTAAGTGCTTCAAGAAGTTACTTTCTAGGGTAAAGTTATTTTATATCAGCCCAGCTTTATTCTCACTGGAAGCAATGGAATGGTTGGCATTGGTGTCAGTGGAAGTGGTTTAGTGGGTCTAACAGTTGCAGCACTGTGTATAACAGGTTAAAGTGAGCTCAGAAGGCAGAAAATTGGAATTTCACTTGCCAGTCTCACCGTCTGCTTCTTCAGATGACTAACTTTGCATCACTTTCTACCTGGATGTCATTCAGTGCTTTAGCTTTTTCGGCCAGATCTCTCCTGGTTCCACCACCCTTCTTTGCTTACCTCTACCATTAATAGATTTGCAATATCTTCGTGGAAAATGGCTGGTTCCCAAGGTCTCATTCATCTGGAATCACCAGTGGATGGAATTGAGTAATTAAGTTTTAAAAAAGAAACCTTATGAACAGTTTATTTAGGATGGAGGTAATATGGGAGAGGCAATGGGCCCACAGAAAACCCGGGGCCCTTGGAATACCTGTCGTACTGGTGTTAGAGGCACCTGCAGTGGAGGAGAGCCCCCCACTGTTATGTGTGATAGCTGAGTGGGAAACCAGCTGTGCCTGTGACATTAGAGCCCCTCTACAACTGAACAAACATATCAAAGGGCTGCATCAGATTGTGAAAAGCAGAACTACTCGAAGCAATTCACTTGGCTGCTGCCACTCTGTTTTGATTGATATGAACAAGTCTTATCTTCAAAAATATATACAGCTAAAGTGAGTATTTCTATAATCACTTCAGATTGCATCTTAGAAAGGAAGAAATTTTTGCCTCCTCCCTGCCCCTCCTCCTCCTCTTATGTTCCCTCCGCTCTTGAAAAGTCTTATGCATGGCTAAAACATATGCTAAATGTGGGAGGAAAAAAAGGTACCTTCCAAATCTTCATGTCTTTGACAGCAATGCAGCTGTATATATCCCTCTTCTTTAAAAGTATGAATTAGGGCTGAAGAACTACTACTCCAAAATCTCTTACCTTTTGACAGACCATTTTTGTGTGTGGTGGCTATGGTTGTCAGCAGCAGTTTGTCAAGCTTGGAACAATATTTGATATTGGAGGGAAGGACCACTTTTTTTCTTTTAAAGAAGAGTGTAGTGGGTTTGTTTGCATTTCTTACCTTCTGTGAGATAAGAATTAGAAGGAATGCAAAGCAGGCTCTAAACTTAAAGAATATAAAGAAGTTTATTAACAGAACTAAGAGAAAAAAGAATATTAAGGGTCAGAATAAACCTTCAGAACACTTCTCCTCCCCTCATCCTCCCCCCTCCTCCCACTTACAACATAAAGACACAAACTTGGGATTATTTCAGTCAGTTTACCACCTCTATTATAGTCTTTCATCAGTTCACTTAGGGAGAAGAGTCTCTTTTGCCCATGCTATGGGGCTTCTCCACAAGAAACAGTCTTCTTGTGGCTTCAGTATCACAGCACAACAGCCGCCCAGGGTGGTTTTCTGTTGGCATGTGTGAGTCCCTTCCCTCGATTTACAGCTTTCCCCACAACTGTTTTCGAG
>VZTD01004941.1:409216-540936 GCA_013397725.1 Rhagologus leucostigma | reverse complement strand
TTCCCTTTCCTCTGACCTGGGAGAGGATTGATGTTTGCAGGTTTCATTTCTTCTGGGGAACTTACAGCACTGAAGGGGTTAATCTTACCCTGGTCTGGGCATTGCAGCTGGTTGGTCATGCGATCTCTGTCGGGCAGCAGCCGGAGTTGGTCTCTGGTGTAAAGTTTCAGTTCGTTTTGCCACACTGGGGAAAAGGGGAGGCCATGCCGCCCTGCACGGAGCTGTGGACCCTGGCCCGGCCCCCACCGAGCCAAGACGGAGCAGGGCCGTGGCCTCAGCCCCGCCAGGCCCCCGCAGCCAGGCCCAGCCAGGCCCAGCCTGGCCCGCCGGGCCGAGCGGGCAGCCCTGCTACCTGTCCAAGGGCCGGAAGCGAGAGAGAGTTCCTGCGTCTCCACGCTGTTTAAATATGTAAATTTAGAGAAGCACTATTGGTCTAAATGACTGTCCATCAAGTTCAGGTTCGAACCACCACAAAAAGGAAATCCAGGAGGAGAACGACTGTTCATGCACAACTGTGCATGTATTTTCAGTTTAGCTCATCTAATCTTGCAGTCCTTGTTCAACAGTACAGATCTTGCAGGCTCTAAAAGGCAGAGCTGCACACTCAAGGGTGGAACCCCTACCTCCATCAATCTCAGCACAGAGGCTCAACTCTTGGTCCAGATGTAGCAGCAGTGCTAGGGGACAACACTTGCAGTATCAAAAAATTTCTTCCCACAAGGTGTGTTGAATGTGATTGTGGCTATACAGAGAGTGAATTCAGTCCTCTATTTTCTTAATAGGTATTAAAGTGATTTATAGGAGAACAAAAAAATGTTTTGGTTTTAAAAGCTGATTCTAACAAATAGAAAATTTCTAAATATCAAGAGCTGACTACAAAAGCTTTAGGGAGAACAAAACAAGAGACCAATAGCCACAGGAAGACAGAAAAATGCAACAGATTTTGATGAAGAAAAGAAGCCCCCTAAAAGGACAGCTGTACTTAAAAATAAAGAGGAAGAAAGTAGGCAACAAAATAAAGAGAAGTCGCTCTAGGTTAAAGACAATTCACAGAGGCTGACCAATCATATTCAATTGCTGCGTCGGTGGTCTTTAAATAAAGGTCAGACAAAATTGTACCAAAATCCACAGGAGAATTATTAAAATGCTTATTTAAGACAGTGGGTTGCCTGTGAGAGGCAGTGCTAGTTTCATTATATTTCTAACAGTGTTTAATTTGTTTATTATTGCAATTGAAATTACTCCTTTCTTAGAGAATTTTAAGTCTTTTTGTACTGTTCAGTACTCTCTTCCATCCACATTTCTTGCCAGAGCTGCAACAGAAACATAAATTTTTTGAGTTTAAATTCTATGTCTTAATCTCTGCATCTTATCAAAGCTCTCAGACCTCACCAACAAGCTCCTATGCAAACAATCAATCAAAATATTACCCTCTGCCCCATTTGTCAATGCTCATCTTCTGCCCCCGATATTGGAGCAATGTGTCATGCACTCCATGCACTTCAGAACCTTGTCATTCCGAGAGTGATGATGAAATCATGGCTCTGTTTACCCTTCAGCAAGCTTAGTTATCAAGCACAAGGTGACAAAAATATTTATCTAGAATGGTCTGCTGACCTTCTGTTCTCACAGAAGTTGGATAATTGGAAAACATGTGCAGTAATACAGTCTGTAGGGTTGCACAAGCAACCCAGGTCTGTGCAGCTTCTGAATGAAACCTACATAGAATGCAAAACCCTTTTAGAGCAGGAACAGCATTGCTGGATATTCTTCTTTTTTCTGTAACACGACAGTGCTTTAAATCAGGGATACAAGCTTGTGAACAGTTTCCCAGTGGTTGAGAATGCTCAGTATCTGTTTGCTAAAATGCCTCATCTCCTTACCCAGTGAAGGGAGAAGCTGAAACCTTCCAAAAGACAGTCCTGTATGTGACTGTGGTACATCCAAAATACTTTTTTCCCTGAATCTTGCAGCTCATGCCTGTTCAAGGCTTTGTAGCTGGACCATTTAAGCCTCCAGATACAATTCTTCAGCCTTTCAGTACCTAAAGGGGCTACAAGAGAGCTGGAGAGGGACTTCTTATATGAGCAGATAGTGATAGGGCAAAGGAGAATGGCTTTAAATTGAAAAAGGGTAGATTTAGATTGGATATTGGGAAAAAATTCTTTGCTGTGAGGTTGGTGAGGCACTGGAACAGGTTTCCCAGAGAAGTTGTGGATGCCCCATCCCTGGTACTGTTCAAGGCCAGGCTGCATGGGGCTTTGAGGAACCTGGTCTAGTGGGAGGTGTCTCTGCCCATGGCAGAGACGTTGAAACGAGATGTTCCTTAAGGTCCCTTCCAACCCCAACCATTCTATGATTCTATGCGTCTATGAATATGTGAGCACAATGGCCCTGTGAAAGGCTTAGGTTGGAAACACTGCGCTCATTAGACTAAGCAGCTTAAAACACATTGTTTTTGAGACTCAAAAGGGATCTGTGATTGGCCCACGCAGGTCTCCTTCAGAAACTTGTTGTTCTCATGTTTTTTGGGCAGCCTTCAGCTCTCACCACCTAGGAGCACCTCATGGCCAGCACTCGGCCCCATCAGCCAGCTCAGTGCTGCCGGCACTGAGGTGCTGTAAGACACTCCTGAGCAGCTGTTGTCACTGCCCATCTGACACAATAAAAAACAGAGGGAGGGAGCACTCCATGAGGAACACAAAGCTAGCTGATGCCTGGCTGATTGCCACCCTCCTATCCCATCATGGTGTCCAATACCAGGGTGTGTACAGGACTTGACCTCACTGGATGTAGCATGCTGTTTCAGACAGCTCATCTTTTTCTCTTGGCAATAAAGTTGTTGCTCCCTACAAGAAGCAGGCTGAACTATTCCTAAAAGTAACGAAGCTAAGCTTGCCTTGAGGGAAGTCTGTGGTACAAAGAAAGAGAAGATATTTTTTAGGAGTACTGGTGTGGAAAGTGAACCTTGGTTTGTGCAGAAGAAATCAGATTCAACAATTTATAAAGGAGCTACAAAGATCAAGTACCTTGATGTCGTGGAAGAGGTAGATGTTCAATTCAAGCTGGTGCATGTCTTTCAAGACAAAAATTCTCAGGATGCGAACAGTCCACTCTCCATTATCATTACTGTGAGGTTAAGCCTAATTTTACACATGGCCTGAAATGGGAGCACTGTTGGGTCCTTGTACTGCTCACTGTGATATAAATATGTAAGGAGCCCAGCAACATACAGACCTCCTTAAGGATTGAAACTACTCTGAAAATTGTCCTTTAAGGCAAAATTGATTTTGTAGTATGTGAGTTCTGTAAGAAACATTTTCCACGATTTTTTTATGGAGAGTGTGCAAGTTGGTCTCTATCTTTCACAAAATGGTATTTGATATGAACTATTATTAGCTGAAAAAGATAATCTGTTCAGTGAAACATGCTCATTTTCTGGTCCTAAACTCTCTGCTCCCTAGAAGCAACAATCCCACAGTAATTCAGAACACAGTCTCTGCTAATGTTATACTTGATGCACATATTTATCAATCTGATAATTATGCCTAAAATAAGGGAGGGAAATAAAAAAGGCTGACTGAGATAGAATTCTGATCAAATGCTAGAGGCAGACACAGTCCAGGTCTGCTAGCACAGAGTTTTACAAGAAAACAGAAAGATAAAATGCAATTTTACATTTTATTCAGTGCTGTTTATTCAGCTCTTTTTCCCTAAGAATCATTATCAATATTTTTAAGTTATTTATGTTTCTATTTCTGATGGAACTTGGGCTTGGTCAGCAAATCTTTTCCAGAATACAGTATTCTTTCTTTTTTATACTTGCTCACAGATGTTTTAGGATGAGATATTGATTATCCTGCAAATGGACAAGAAAGCAGTTGCTTTTGAACCAGAGGGTTGTTTTCCTCATTACAGCTCTAAACCACTTGCTGTTTTTTCAAACCTATCCAATCTCCTGGTTATGTTTCATCAGCTTCCCTTCAGGGTTGTTTTTTCTTGGCCTCTCCTCTCTCAGATCCTTAAGGCTGCAAAATTCCTGGGATATTTCACTATTCTATTAATGCTGCACAGAGCTGAGAGAACTAAGGGGCAAGTGTGTGTGTTTTTTTCTATACATGTTTTGAAAAGTTAATGATGGTGTGATACTGCCACTCAAATATTATTGGTGGTATGTTTTTTGTGGTGGGCTGACCTTGGCTGGCCACCAGGTGCCTACTCAGCTGCTCTTTTGCTATCCGTCCTCAACACATGGGTGAGAAAATAAGACAGGGTCACAATACAGACGGGGAGATCACTCACCAATTACTGTCACGGGCAAAACAGATTCAACCTAGGTGAAATGAACTTAATTTATTGCCAATTAGAGTAGAATAGTGAGAAAAACAGACAAAACTAAAACACTTTTCCCCATCCCTCCTTCTTACTAGGTTCAGTTTCACTCCCTCACTCCTGACTCTTTTACTAGAGGAAGTAGTGAGGGAGGAATGGGGTTGTGGTAAGTCCATAACATTTCATCTCTGCTGCTTCTTCCTCTGCACTCTTCCCTTTCTCCATTGTGGGGTCTCTCCCGTGATGTTCTTCAAGAGCTGCTCCAGCATGGGTGCCCCGTGGGCAGCAGCTTCTGCCAGAAAACATGCTCCTGGCAAGGGCTCCTTTCTATGGACTGCAGCTTCCTTCAGGGCATGTTCACCTGCTCCACCGTGGTCCTCCATGGGCTGCAGGGGGACAACCTGCTGCATTACATCCTTCTTCTGAGGCTGCAGGAGAATCTCTGCTCCAGCATCTGGAGCACCTCTTCCCCCTCCTTCCTCCCTCACCTTGGTGTCTGCTGGGCTGGTTTTTGCACGTCCTTCGCACTCCCCTTTCTCACACAGCTGCTGCACCATATTTTTTCACTCTTTTAAAATATGTTGTGACTGAGGCACCATCAACGCTGCTGAGGGGCTCAGCTTTGGGCAGCAGCAGATCCTTTCTGGAGCCAGCTGGAAATGTCTCTGACCCATATAGGTGCGATTCCTGGTTTCTTCTCACAGAGACCATTCCTGCTGCCCTCCCAGCCACCAAAATCGTGCAGCATAAACTAAATGTATTTTTTTTCAGACTTCAAAAGAGTATTTGGCTTGGAATGTGGTGGTCATCAAGGACACCTTTAAAAGTCTTAGAAATCTGATTTTATTTGTCATTGATATCAGAATACTGTGAGCTGAATCTTAAGAGAAAAGTAGAAGGTTAAGAACAAAAGCCAATACAAGTGTCTTGTTTTCTTGTTAAACCAAGAAGGATTGTCCTCCTTAATAAGTAATTCACAGCCCTACCAGTTTCCTAAAGACCTGCTTGTACTAGATACAGATAAAGCTGAAAGTTCATGAGTATGAAAAGCCAAGGAAACATAAGGGACAGGGAAGTGAGGGCTGAAATATCAGAAGAGGAAATTGGTAAAAGTGAGTGGAGGCATTTTGTGCATCTTTGACCTCACAAGAAGATCTGGGTGATCAGAGTAAATAAGAGGCAGCAGTAATTTTCTGAAGTTTCTGAACCAGAAAGTTCATTGTAAGCATTGTCTTCTTTGATTTTTATAGCCAAACTTTTTTGTTTCCCTACTGCTGCAAACTTTTGTAATAGGCACCCTATTTTTAAGTGAAATGTGTGAACGAAAAAAAAATCTTAGCACCTTCAGGCTTTAGGTGGTGAGGCAAAAATTGCTTTTAGCAGAAAAAAGTGTTTGAACTAGGAAGAGATTTAACATCCAGAGGCTGGTGTTATAATAACCCACAAGTGTTGTAACACAATATCACATACCATCTAATGTCATCATCATTCTCTTACATGGACGGTCGTGGGCTCAACATTTGCCTCGCGGTAATAAACATGAATATCAAGGTCTGTGAAGTTACATTTGTGTAAAAACCATGTCGTTAGAGGTCGTCATTTAGAAAAGTGATGAATGGAATCACAATATTCTTTAAAAGTGTTCTTGAACGAAGCTTGAGGCATAGCATCTCCTATAATCAGTGCTTCCTAAAATGACACCCTTAATGAATAACAAAAAAAAAGCACATGAAATAAAAGGCATTTTGCATCTTCTTACCTCTTCTGTGACCTAGACTAACAGTTTTCTATTGCAATACCCTACCCTAAGCTTCTGGTCGGTGAGAATGAAGCACATTCCAATTCACATGTGGAAATAAAGCAGCTCAGCAGGGTGCAGCACGGAGGGCTGCTTCCTGTCCTGAAGAGGCAGCACCCTGCCTTGCTGTACTCCCATAACTGTGTGTAGCTTTATACCTCTTCCCTTTCCTCTTCTCTGTTTACAGTGGGGCTGTAATTGATGCTGACTATTTCACACCTCCTTTTCCTGCCTGAAAAGTGGCTGAATAGCTTCCAGGCTCTGGTAGGACCCTGTCTCTCCATCAAGCTGACACTCATACATCAAATCCTTTGACAGGCCACTTTATACATACAAATGTTGGAAGAATTTGGAGAATTTGACCAGGAACAAATGTTTGGCTTGGGTAAAATTTTAAGCTAAGCAAACCAAACCAAAAGCATTCACACCTGTTTTCCTCTTGTTTTCTGAGGTATGTTCCAGGCTGAGCTGACAGTGTAAGACAAAAACCAATCAGTGAATATAACATAGAGAGCAGTAGGAATTATTATGGTCTTTAAAAGAAAGACATTCTCAGATAAAGAAGAAGACCCAGCAGGTGAAAATGCTGTTTTGCCTGAGGTGTTTTGAAGGTTTGGAAAGCACTTTGTGTACTGGGGCGCCCATGAGAGTCTGGAGGGAAAATCAGTCCAAGAGTACCCATCATTTTGGGGCTATACGTGGTTAGTACGTTATTCCTTCTATGTCCTGTGTCACTGAAACCTCACACTGGGAGCCACTAATTGATTGATATATATTTTTGTAAACACAAAGCAAGTGAAATAAATAAAAGTCTCAGCTAGTGTAAATTAGCTTAGCCTGAATGGTTTTAGCAGTTATGCAAAACTGAAGCAGAAGATCAGGGAATCTGCCCTGATATACAAGATTTTAAATAGTATTAATTTATTAATAAATTACTAAATATTAAATACATGTGCAGGTATGTTTGTAGGTGTGTGTTCACATCCATAAGACCATAATACAATAGCAGCATCCTGTTTTAATAATTTTTAAATTCAACTTCAAAATGGATAAAGTTGATGATATTTTGAGGATATCAGATTTTATTGTAAAAAGCCAAAAGGACCAATTCTTGCAGGGTTTGAAGCTCTGTCTCAGTAAAACTGTGTACTATTTATGGCAAGTAGTCTATGTGGCAGCTCTTCAGGGCAGAACTGGAACAGGTCTCAGGTTGGGTGGCATTGACTTGATTCTCTGACAAGATGAGCCACTCAAAAGTCATGTCATTAAAAAGAATGTGCCATTTTCTGACACAACTGAATACAGGACTTTGCCTACCAAAAACCAGAAAAAAAGGACTCTACCTAGAACTTTTCTTATTTCTCACAGAACTCCTATAAAAGCCCCCATGATTCCTCCCTGCTACCGAATGATTTTTGGCTTTTAAAACCTTACTTTTCCCTTTAGCTTCTGATGATTAACTCTCCCTGTAAACTGCTTTGTAATACTCTGCATGGAGGACAGTATATAAAAATAAATTGCATTGAGTTTGATCCAAACCTCATTTGACTCAAAACTACACTGAGGTTTTAGGCAGCCTTTTTTTTTCACCTCCACATTTCTAAGTCTGACTGGCAAGCCCAATAATTTCTATTTGCTATCATAAAGGCTAAATAAAAGGGCAAACAACTCAATGCTTTTTCAATAAAATTCATGTTATTTCAAAACGTAGTTTTCCTTTGTCAGTCCCCACCCCCATATACTCATTCACACACAACACCACTTGGGTTGCTCATCTCTTTGCGTATTACAGTCCGCAGAAATTATGGAACAAGGTTCTACCTCTTTTGGTAAACCTGATGCCTGAAGAAAGAGCGAGTCTGTTGGAAAATTAGCCTTTATTTACAACACTGACAGCAGTGAAAAGATGCAGCTTCGTACTATTGTGCTGAGGTTATTACCTTCCTAGTAGAAAATCTCAGGACACCCAATTAAAGTTAACAAGCAGCCTGTAAAGTTTGCTAGAAAGGAGCTGCCATATTGTCATTCAAAGTACTTTATACTAAACAGCGCAAGACAGCAACAAAACATCTAATTATCTGATTACACTGCAAGAATAGTTTCTTACATGCACTGAATTTTGCATACCATCAACGAATACAGACTGTGTGCGCCAGTGACTCACATAAACACAACAAAAAAAGGAAAATAAGATAGAACGATGTGTCTCTGCTACTACTGTTCCTAAACTGCAGAGACAGTTTTGCTAGTACTTGAAATTAGTGGGGATTCCAGAGACATCCAGCTTGGGAACAGAAGTTTGTTCTGTTCTGGTTTTGGCCCTGCACAAGGTGCATGGTGGCCAGAGACTGGACAGTCTGGGTGGCCACCATGAGAGCTGTGCACCAGCTGTTTGGCAAGGGTGGTGCTCCATGGAGTCAAAAGATTTGTCTAAGAGAGGATGGAGTAAAAAAATGCACCCTTAGGTTTATTATTTCACATTTGCCTGCCCCTGCCACTGTAGAAGGAGCCCTTTGGAGAGTGGTTGGGGCTAATAAAAATGTTCCTGTAGTGTAAAGGAGGATGGGTATTAGGAGCTACTTCATGGAGAAGTGTTTGTGCACTTGCTCTTACCCTGGAAAGATCCCAGAAAAACCATCCAGGAACCCTGGTGGCAACTCAGACACAGACAGTTAGAGAAAATGAATAAATTTCAGTTTTATGCACAGGTTTACTCCACAGCTGCTCATTTCTCTGAGCAATTCAACTGGTGACAAAAGCAGAAGAGCATGAGCAAGGATCATGCATTGTTTCCCATAAGCTTTTCTGCTGGTTAGTCCCACCATGGCTGGGCTGCCAGCTGATTGCACAGAGAATATATCTGGTACTGCATGTGCAAAATTAAATGTGGGTAATGCACTCTCACTTCTTTTACTACAGTTTGGGGCAAGACAGAGGGGAGAAAAGAGGTTTTTTTTAATCTTATGACAATAACAAATTCAGTGGAGGCAGTTTTTTACCATGCCACTACTTTACTATCTTCATATCAGCCATAACATAGTCCAGCTTCTCCCAGTTCCAACTCTTTACGCCATTAAACAAATCGTGGCCGCAAGAGACCCCCTTTTCCAGAAGGGAGAAGCAATTTAGCCTCCATAACATATCAGTCTGCAGCCTGTCCTGAAAAGGCTGTCAATTGTGCTGAATTATGTATAAAATCAATGAGAGATGCTGTCTGCCAAAGATGGGTTGACATTAGCAATTTTATTTTCACCGAGGGGGGTCACAAGTCCCAAATCTTCAAGATCACAGAACAAGTGCTCATTCCATCCCTACTTCTCTAGTTCTAAAACTATACACATTTTGACTCTTTTTATAATTTAAAAAGGTCACAGTAAGATGATGCTACTATGAAACACCTCTTCAGTTGTCTGCAATGGGCAAATTGATATAGTGTTGTTGATGGGGTGCTATTATAATCTGCCCTTTCTACCCTAATTTCATTATAATCTTTATCAAGTGGATGTTCACAAACATATTCTTTTTGTTGGAGATCCCACACAGTGTTTGTATTGGTTTGAAAACAAACCAGTGGGAGATCACAAGTGAGGATTAAAATTAATGGAAAAAAATTAGAAATAAGTGAAATAATATAAGGAAAAGCACTGACAAAGTCAGATACAACCTGACACCCTGTTAGGGTGGTAGCAGTCCAAATGAAGTAGTTCAGTTGAAGCAATGATCCTATGGAAGGGCTAGTCTCCAGCTGAAGGTCCAGTGGTAGCTCTTGTCCTCTGGTAACCCAGTAGACAGGGCTGAGTTAGGCAGTTCTAAGGGCAGGTTATATCCAGGTGGGAATGCTTGGCTCCTCCCTCCTGGGTGGAGCATCTCACAATAGGATGAGATAAGTCCCTGAGTCACGTGGTGGTTTCTTGATGGCCCATTGTCTGTTATCAGGGGTGGGTCATTAGCAGGTGATAACAGCTAATGGCCCACAGCTGGTGCTAATAGAATACTTAAATACACCTATATTGTAACCTAGGACAGTGTTATATTCAATTAACAAAAATGTACACTTAAGACTCACTAAGGATTTTCAAGTAGTGGAGAAAATCTCCCCCACAGTAAGATCCACAAACACGCAGAAGTACAACATATTCATGTGAGCTGAAAGGACAAATAACCTTGTGATGATCTTCAGAGAAGCCTGATATGTTGAGACTGAATATGAATCCTATCTTTGTAAAATCACCATCACCGTGCAGGTGGCCCACAGACCTACAATAAATACTTATACAGCACCTAGCTCATGACCCAGCACTTTACTTTATGCTTTTTGCTACTGTACATATGAGTGGAGCAGTGTTAAAATCTAATTTCACGGCATCATCTGTTTCCTCTCCTCTAGAATGGTAGCTGATCTGATATTCCTGTGGGAGCTACTAAAATGCTGGGTGTCTAGTCGTCTTTGAGACCATCAGCCAACAAAATTGCATTAAAATTCTCTTCCAAATACTCAGTTCTGAAATACATTTCTGTAAAAGCTCATTTAAACAGGGTCACCTGTCATCACAACATGGTCCGGAGTTCAGCAAACATAGCGCCTTAGTGAATACCATGAGTCGTTAAAAAATATGAAGTCATTAAAGAGCATTTTTCAAAAGGAAGTCAACTGACAATTGATAACAACTTGGAATTGTTATGTTAGTCTCTTATTTTCTGAAAAAAAATTATTCATGCATATATTATTGGTGATTCAAGGTTGTTGAGCTTCAAATGCTACCATATATGGCTGCAGGAATAATACAGATGTAAATGTTTCCCTGAGCTGAATGCCTGGGGGCATCCCCAGTGGGAGCATCCCGGTTGACTCGGGGGCTTTGGGTCTGAATCCACTTTGGAAAGGCTGTGTTCTGCCACTCAGTTATGTTCTGTAATGCTCTGCTCCAGTATATATGTTGACACCACTGAATTTCAAAGGGGAAACATTTTTCATGAGAACTTGACCTGATGGACTGCTATTCAGCAGAAAGGATTGCTTTCCAGCCTCTGAAGGGCAAGCCTGAAGGCTAGGGCTCAAAATGTTTCCTTGTGGTCATCAACCCTTATGAAAACCTTGTTGCCATTTCAGTCTTGCCTTCAAAGAGCTGAGGGCTGAGTGGGAATGTCCAGAAAACAATTTATTTTGTGAATAAATGCAAAGGATTTATGAGCTGTTTCCTTCGTGCTAAAATCTAGAGCTTTCCAAGAGATTTTCATGGAAAAACTCCTTAGTTTCAAAACAACAGCATTCACTCAGCATATAAAACACCAAGGCATAGTTCCTGAGCATGGGCTGGGGCTTTTTTACATCCCAAACAGTAGTTCAGGCATTGAAGTCTTTTCTTAGGTATAGCAAGTATTTAATTAGTCATACCAAGAAGGAACAACAGGAAACACCAAAGTAACTAACCCTAAATTACAGCTTGGATTTAGACATTCTGCAGTCAGATTATTTGGTCTTGAGTCAGTGTGAATTCTTGCCACACAAAAAAATGGGAAGATCAAAAAACTTGGCGATAGCCTGGAATTCTTTGTTATGAAACATGACAGCAGAGCAGGTCTTTGAAGCTGCCTCTCCCATTCCATGAGGAGTTTTTAAGGGTTGGGTTGACTATTTTTGGTCATTTTTTTTGTTTGCTTTCATTTTGCCCAGATGAGGAAAAATCAGTTCTCAGAAAGATAGGGCTCTGAATATTGCTTCCTGACTAGGTCAGGCTAAAAGATACATTTTTGTTTATTTCTCAGTTTATCTTGAAATAACCTTGCTGAGCAAACTGCTCTTTGTTAACTTCAAGTCAAAACATACCAGTAATGATTCCACATTTTTAGTGTAATTCCCTCTAATCATCCTAGCACACTGCTTGTTTTTATAACCACTTCACACAATGCCACCAGTAATGAATGTTCTAGAATTGGAACATAATTTTGATTATCTGGCCATTACTTTTGATTTATGGCGCGCAGAGACAGCTGGCTTTTTATAAGCTCACTCTGCAGTACTGCAGATAACAAATGTAATGTAATAATCAAACTTCTGTAATTTGGAACACAGAATGGGTGGGCCTATGGATCTGTCTGTCTGTATATACCCATATCATATCAAAAAATTTTATCTTCAGAAGCAGAAGTATAAAAGTAATTGGCACAACGCTGCTATTCATTATTCATACCCAGAGCAAAATATGCTTCTTTCAGAATCAGTATTTAGGCTCTTTGGGAGAGAGTGAACCACCTGAAGGTGGTTTCATTAAATTACATAAATGTGGACCACCATGAGGTTTACAAATGCATTAGTGCTTTAAAAAAATTTTAAAAAGTGCCTCTCAAAATGAATATATTTTAAGAAATAGTAATAAACAAAAATCCATGGCTAACAATGAAAAATCTAACTTTTTTCCTGGGTGCAACACAGGAAAATAGGAAGTCTACAAGAATGTTCTCCATTAGGAGGAAAAAACCAGCAAATTCAAAGAAGAGGTTGATCACTTAGTTTCATTACAGGATATTGATCAACTATCTGAAAACAGCAGCAAAAGAGATGATTACAAAAACTGAAAATGGTGAAGTGGAAACAGAAACAAAAGTGGAAACATTTTTTCAGCCTTGCCAAGAGAACTAAGAAAGCAGAATTTGTTTATGCAAAGCAAAAAGGTTTAAAAACTATATATTAATGAGAAATGCAGCATGAACAAAAGTAATTCATAAACCAGAGTGCATTCCCTTTGTTAATGAGAGACAAATAGTGCCAGGTATTTTCTGAAACATAGTCTCTCACAAGATGGGAGAAGAAGAATAAAGATAGAAGCAAACAGAAAATAATGGCCATCTTGTTGAGGCAGTAAATGATTGCAAAGGCGACAAGACATACAGGAGATGAGATGTGTGGGTGCATTCTAGAAGTCCTACATGGGCAGCTTTTGTGTGCTCAGAGAAGAGAGGCAAGAGATCTGCAACTAAGCTTAAATCTTCTGAGAGGCAACAGCTACACACACACAGAAATGCATTCTCTGCAGCCAGAGCTACAGGAGAGCAGCTCAGAGAGCACGTCCACCACCTCACCCTGACTGATCTTTCCAAAAAGCTCTCGGGGGGGGGTTTCAATGTCACGTTGTCACCACAGGATATGTCTCTCTGTGACAGAAAAGCCAAGAGAGCACATAAATGTGAAATCTGATTATAAGTACCTACTGTATCACTGGCAATTGCTGCATTTTTAGATGTCCTAGAAATCCACAGAGGTTTTGGCGGTAAAATACTGTTCAGGACACTGAATTTTGAAAAGGAAGACAAGCCTTCCCAGCTATTGCTATGTGGAGAATATGTCCTCCAGCCTGCAGCAAAACAACCAAACCAAAATAAGACCGAAGACCTTGATCCTTTGAGGCTGTAAATTGAAGATTACATAAAGCTTGGTGCGAGATTTGGCACTGTTCAACTATCTAGGTAAACTGAGGAGGAAAACTGGGAAAGTTCAGTTCTGGAATGTAACCCAGCAGGACAGGCAGCAGCACTGACACCGGGAACTGCAGAGAAGGCTCTCCATTGAAGCTCTCCATTACACCCACAAAAGCTGTTTGGCCAGTACAGAGCAGCAGGTTGGCTGGAGAGTGTCTTGCATTGATTGATCAAAGGGTCCCTAACAAATGGGATGCTCCTTCCCTACCTGTGTGATGGCAGGCACCTTGGGTCCCTGTGGGGAACACTTGGCCTTTTTTCTTTTGCCTTTCTTCCCCAGTTCTATTTCCCTGCTGGGCTTTGTTGCTAAAGGGAAAGATTTTTGTTATTCCTATGACATATATTAAGTAAAGGGAAATTATCCTATGCTTTAAAGAAATTCCTAGGAAAGATCCTTGTCTAGAGAAAGACTAAACATTAAGAGTTTACTTAAGCAAATGTAAAAGAAAAAAATAAGGACACCATACAAATCCAGATCATCCCTGGCTGAAAATTGTGTATAAAGTATCCATGGTGGATTAGGTATTTAAGCATTCAAGTGACTTTTCTGATTATTTGAATAATAAATATTGACTGAGGTAAAAGCAGGAACTTTGCTTTCACATTCCTGAACCAGAAAGGTAAATCTGCCAAAATCATGCTACTACTGCTAGCAGGAAGGTTCCTCAGGAAGGAGGGAGTAGTTGTGTACAGTGGCTTACACGAGACAACAACAGAAAGGTTTGAGAGACCCTTTTGTGGATTCTGTGTCCCATCACCTGTCAGAAGAGATTTTCCCTTGGGTGTTAAGGTGAATGGGACCACAGCAGAATAGATGTAAATGTTCCTGGGTAAGGAGTCTGGTCCAAAAAAGTACTGCATACCAAGAAAGAGAACTCCCAAGCAGCAGCTTTCATGTGGCTTTTAGTCACTTTGCTACTTTGGCACCAGAACCACTTGGGAGTTCAACTACCTGGAGGGAGCACGGTGAGTACATTTTAGATTGTTATGGGATGAGTATCAGCATGTATTCATCAACATTTGGCAGTCCCAGAGAACACGCAGTAAGGAAGACCCATCCACACATAAGGCCATTGGTATCCATTTCAGATGCTTATTCCCTGAAACCACCCTTCCCCACCTTCATTAGCCCTGAAGTTGAGAAGGATATAGGCTATTGGAGACTATCACTGAAAGAAAATACGAATTGCAGAAAGGCTGAAAGGTCAAAGTTGCTAAAGCCTCATTTCTTGCCAGTAACTTCCCTTGGATCCAGTGTCTACAAAGCAGAGATAATACATGCTGCTACCAAATGCCATTTAACAAATTGGGCTGCCAAAATTTCTGATTTTCAAAAATATTGTAGGGCCCAAAGTTCAGCCATCTTCCTCTCAGTGCAGCCCTCCGATGGGGATTGAAGCAGCTATCATGGGTACAAAAACTGGTTGCAGATATAAGAATGAGAATGAACCTGAAATTTGATGAAAGATGATCAAACATCTTTTTTCTTCTTCTCTAAGCATCTAACATGCATAAAAATGATTTGCCTTTTGTTCTGTTCAGAAGACCTAATGCTGATCTATCACTAGGTCTGAGAACTGTTGCTACAATTTCAAAGGAGCTGTAGAGCTGGAAGTTTGTCTGATCAAGATAAAGCTCCTACTGCTGTGCAGAACAGCCAAGTGCTTATAAAAGATGACCTCTGTCCGCTTTTAACAAAAAAATGTGCTATAGCCCAAACTGGAAATCTTTCACAGATCTCTCCCCTAGTGTGTCTTTTAACATTCAGTGTCAATGAATAATGTTCATTTAGCATTTCCAGTTTGTTGGTTCCAAATAACAATAATAGATTATGCTTAAAATACATGTTCGTATAATTTTTTGTGCTAAAAGTGATTTTTGCTTATTTAACATGCATTTACAGTTTAAATCCTGCCCCTTATGAATGTTTTCCTTACTTAACTATGCATGGTCAGATTTCTTTTTCATGTCCTGATCTACATCCCTTTTTCCTTATACTACAAATTGAATTTGGAAATAGCTTAAAGGTGCTTGTTGGTAACTTTGACACATTACTCAAAAATCACATTGTTATTACAGCATGAAGTTACAGTTGCAAATGCATGACATAAATGATAGCCAGGTGTGCAGAGGTTGAAATAGCATACCCCAACCTGAGAGCATTTATACCTTTCATCAGGAACAAGAGGAAGGAAGGAGGCATGCCCACAAAAAGCCCAGTGGAGATACCCCCCATGTAGCAGTTAACCCTTCCTAACTCAGATTTCGGGATTTACCTCTCCTGAACTCAAATTATGTAAATTATGGTGTGAGTGCTGAAGAAGCACTGACGTGGCACCAGTGAAGAGCTTTCTCCTCAGATTAACTCGCTGCCCAAGCAGCTGCCCCAGCACAGAAGGCAGCTATGCCAGGCCCAGAGCCTGGTTCCCCTCCCTGACCGAGAGCAGAACTGTGAGGCTTCTGCCGAGTTTGAGCTTCACACTGTTCACAATTAGGTCCTTAATGTCTGTAAACGTAGGCATTAAACCTGAGCAGATTGCTGCAAGAGAACAAAGACAGAACTGCTGTACCTACTATCCTTGCGTGGCAAGTAAATCATGGTACCAGGTCAGAAACATGTCTAGTAATGACAAATCACCTAATGGGGCTTTTTGATAGAGTTCCATGACCGTAAGCACCTCTTTGAAGGACATGTTTTGATGTGCACTCAGGTTAGCAGGGGCTTGTCTTCACTTCAGCACAAGAAAGTCCAGCCGGCAGATGACTGCCACAATCTGCAATTTGTTTTATTTATACAACCTGCAGCACAATCACACACTCATTAAACTGTCAGTCTAGAAATGAGCCAAAAATGATGCAAGTTCTTATTTAGATAATGCACATTAAACCAAAGAGCTAGCCATCAGTTGGGAACTGAAAATTGTGAATTCCCAGAAATCCCAGCACAGAACACTTTGCTTTTACCTGGGAACTTGCCTTTCAAATTTGTGCCAGGCTTTCTTCTACATGCAGCTTGTTTTCAGTCCAGCAGCGTGAAATGCCAAAGAAGCACACACAACTTCTCACAGAACTCAAACACATTTTATGTACTTTTTATTTACTGTACTCAGGGCTGCTCAGGTAGAAGAAAAAACGCCAAACCAAGCACCAGATCCAAAATTAGCATTTTATTCAGAACGTTGGGGTCAGAGGTGTATCATTCATATTCTGGTACACAATACAGAGGCAAAGCTGTTCTCAGAAGTCTCTCCAGTTTGAAAGCTCCTTCCCCTCCTCCCCTTCCCGCCCCCAAAACATACTGTATATTTTCTCGTGCCACCAGTATCAGGCCAACTCCCCCCCGCCCCCCTTTTTTTGGTACAAATTATGTAAAACTTTTTTGTGCTAAGAACTTTTCTCCCTCCCCAAACAAAAAAAATAATAAAAATAAAAATAAAAAAAATATTGAGTACTCTAACTACAGTTCAACAATTGAATCAATGTCACTTGTTTGCAACCTGTTTTGTAAATACTTTATCCATAACGAAAGATATAAACATGCAAAAACCTGAATCCATAGTCCAAATAATACATACACGTGTTCTGAAGTTTCTGCACTTCTCCACAGACTATGCCAATAAAACATTATGTACACATACCATTTTTTTTACAGTGAAGTGGGAAAAAAATACTAGAAATTAAAAAAAAACCCAAAAACCAAAACCAAAAAGTGTACATGGATTAAGACCAAAATGTGTCTAACATTCTAGCATAAGAAAAAAAAAATCAATTCTGCTACAAACTGGTGATATGAAAACTCCCTTTATTTGCAACCAGCTGCGTAAGTTTTAGAATTTTAGTGAAAAAAGTCCCCTAACATCTAAAACTAGAAGTAATGTACATTGTTCCACCTCATGGTCTTCTCTCCCGGATAATAAAATTGTTCCATGAGGATTTTTTTGTTTATTTTTAATCTCCTTATTTTAATAAAAGCAATGCGATGTAACAAAAGCATGTTGAAGTATATTGTGTTTCACCTTACTCCTCCCCACCCCAACATATTTTGTCTCTTTAATGCATCATTTAATAAATCAGTACCATTAAAGCCTTAAACATAAAACTAATTCCGATCTGAAAAAGGTACAAAAAGGCACATAAAATCCCAGTGCTTCTGTACTGTAAAATTCAAGTGTAACTGAGCTCAATATTTTTTTCCAAACAGCATTGGATCACTGATATTCCACGGAGCCCAAATTGGTTTGCAGCCTAAGCCAAAGCCTTCAGCAAGCACTTGTGCTAGTAGACTACAAAGTTAAAGCCTAGCTTCTGTATGCTTTTGGGGAATATCAGTTGAAATGTTTGTACTTGTCCAAAACCAAAGTTCACTTCGAAGTTCAGTCATCACCTCCACCGTACATATCAGCAAGTTTCTTGAAACGTGGGCCCCAGTCATTTAGGTAGTCGTAGTCTTGCTCACCACCACTACTTGAGGAGTTAAGAGAGCTCAAGGATCCAGCAGTGGAGCCGCTTCCTTCATAGTCAAAGACTAAGAGGGAGTCATACGGTGGGGCCGTAGGGTCATTGTCGGCTGCCTTAAGTCCCTGCAAGAAGGAGAGGGAGAAAAGAAGATGAAGTTCTGTATCTGAGAGCGAGACAAAAGCATATCCAGAATATTTGCAGCGCAGTTATCTATCAAGCACCACTTGAGAAAACAAAGTTCTTCCTCTCTTGCCATTCAGTGCAAAACAGGATTTACATTTTTGTAACTCCTTTTAGAATGGCCAGGTTCCCGGTACTGCAGCACTGGATATTTTGAATGTAGCTGCAATTACAGCCCTAACAAAACTTTAAGAGAGAGTCATGGCACTGAGACTGAAGCTAGTAAATAAACAGTTTCAAAGATATACAGCTCACAACCTGCGCCATGGGCAATGTGGGAGTGGTTAGGCAGATGAGGAAGGAGAAATAAGCATGTTTGCAAAGATTCACTTTAACAGCCATCTCATATGGCCAATAGCATATCCACTGACTTTTCTGGCCTGCAGTCCATCCGCATATGCCAAAATCCATATTTAGTTAGTCCTGCAAACTCATGTGCCTCTGTAAGCTGCTGTGAGAAAAATATATGGTATGTTGTCTTAAGCCTTTTATGTTTTGCCACATCCACCCATGAGATCCACCTGCTCTTCACAAAAAACAGTGACATCAAAGCTGAATACAAGACGATGACCGTTTTTTTCTTCTCATTTCAAAGTACTGAAGTTATCAACACACGAATAGTGGGTCTTCAGCGATTTTATATTTTCAGTCTATAGAGTTGAATGGCCCAAATTAAAACCAACACAAATTGAATTGGAGGAAATGCTGGGAAATTGAAGAGGAAAAGCCAGGAAAGAACCGCACTTCTTCCAGAGAAAAGCCTCTTCATTCCCTGTTTTCTTACGTAAGTCCAAGCCTAAACAGTTACATGAGTAACTAATTTTAGAATATGAGACAATTTCTCTGTGCTTATCCAGGGAAGATTTACAAGCTGAATATAAAAAGCTGAAGCCTGAAGTCAAAAAGCCCTCTTATGACTTGTATTTTTTCAACCTCACAGATTCTTCTGTGGTATTAGCAATGCTTTTACAAGATCTTCCACTCTGGCAGCCACTGACAAGGGATAATGTATCTTCCAGAATTCTATAAGGCTGTGCTAAGACTTTAAATTGCTCACTATTAATTTTTACCAGTGCTATTTGTGCTGGTTTTACTTTTAATTTTTAATGTTTATTTATTTAAAGAATGGCTTTATTATACTCCCACTAATTTGAAGGAATGAGTGTGCCTCCTTCAAATTATTTAACATATTCTGGTTTTAGAAAAGTACGTCTTACTCTCAATTGTGTTTTGACCAAATATGACAAAACGGAAATATGTATTATGGAGTATCTACATATTAAACCCATTAATTAAAGCATTTGGCATTGATAAGGTAGAAGTGAATCTTGGTTCTTTATTACCTATCTAAAATAATTCAGAATTGTTCAAAATGTACCTAAAATAATTTCCAAATCAGTGGTGGAAAAGCCCAGCATATTTATCAAGCTAATGACCTCTAATCAAGAAGAAATTTTGGCCTTGAAATGATCATTTCATGTGGTACAACAACATCAAGCAGGTTATTAATAGCATGCATTAAAAGTGCAATTTTGAATTATGAGATAAGAATAATTGGTGATGCTTGTTATCTCTCTTTGGCATTTTCCAACCTGATGGCCATAATAAGCACAAAAGATGTGAGATTTTGAAAAGGCCATAGCAAGTGTTGGAAGACATCCCTTATCCAGCTTCCAAGGGGGAAGTTCTAAGGCTTTCTCTTACTTTCTGCTGCTGAAGCACAAAGGCAACTTTACTTCTTAGGCAGTAACTGGCCTTATGGTATTTAAATCCTTCCTTAAGCTTGCTTGGAGTGACAGACACCCATGTGTTTGGAAAGCAAGTGACAGGGAAGGAGAATAAATACCAGCTGAGTTCAAGGAGTGCTGAGGTACGAATGCCAGGTATCCATGTGTGAAAGTCATTTAGAAAGTCGGTTTAGAGAGGAAATGTTATTTCCCTGCAGTTCTGCCTACTAATAGCCAGTCAAGCATGGGATACCAATTTATTGAAAAAAAAAATCAGTGAACAAAACATTTTCCTACATCACTGCAGAAATTCTGATACCTATCAGTCATCCATGACAAGGCAGAAGGCAGCCTCTTTCCATCTGTTTTTCCAAAGGGGAAGTTGTAATTTTTTTTTCAATTTGCTGCTGCTATCATGATAGCATTTCAAAAAAGGAAACTGGTTTTGAGTTACTGACTTACAAGATAGGATCTCACTAACAAATTCACTCTCTCAAAGGTTGTGCTGGCGGTGTAATCCATTTCATTCAGAGAACGTAGTTACAGATCATGTTTTGGAGGTATTGATTCGACTGCGCAGCACAAGTTACACTGACATTTGCACCTATCTTCTGGTTCACAGTGTAATAACTGAACTTAAGTGTCTAACTCTTCAAATGACAACCAAGATTTCTGCTATATTTGTGTCACAAGTTACATACTAAAATGAGAAAGAAATACTACGATGTTTGCTCTTTTTCCCTGCTAAGCCGATTCTTTGAGCATACCCAGCATACTGCTGCGCTCTGCTGTTGGGGTCTACAGCATGTCAGATAGTCCTGGCAGTGGTATCAGCTTATGAAGCTCCCCTTGGTTTCAGCATTGCCACCTTTTTTTGTTTATTATGCTGTCCCTTTCAGTGGGTGGAGGCGGTGTGGATACACAGCCTGCTGCATCTGCACAACTGAAAAGGCAACAAATGGCTGCCAGGAGTGACTTCTACTGATTTTTCTGCCAAAGTGTTGTCAGTCGCTTCTGAAAAGAGATCTCAGTTTTTACCAGATGTGTTCAAGAACCTCAGAGCAGCAGAGTTGTTACAGTTACTTGGTTTACAGTTTCCTGATCTGAAAACCAAAGTTTTTATTAGAGTGAGAAGCTCATTCAACAACAGAATTTCTAGGGCACATACTCCGGAGCAGGCGAACCTGCTGGGACAGTGAATTGTCACATGTCCTTGCATGTGCTACACCACCACTGCACAACAAGCAGTCACAGAATAGCCACAGAGACAGAAAGGCCAGCTTCAGACCTTGGACAGACTTTTTTGCTTTTCCTCTTTTATATATGTAGTAGAGCTTTCACTAAGGAGGAGGTAAGGGGCAGAACTGGAGAAACTACAGTGCCTTGGCTGAGGAACAGCAGTAACCTTAAGTTATACTTGCCTTAGTACAGGTAGCATTCCCATTTCTCCCAAATCAAAGGAAAGCAACCCCCTCAGATCTTTAACTAACATGGAACACTACAAAATCTAATGCTTCTATTTTCATTAATCCTACTACTTAATCAGATTCAGCAGACCTTTAATAAGAAGGAAAGGAAGAACAGAGACCTTCAGGAAAACACAAAAAACCCCTGGTTTATATCTGGAACCATTCTTTGACTTGACAAGAGGAAACAGAAACCATCGAGGGACTCCATTCTGGATGGAGGTGCACTGTATCAATAACCATTTACTAAGAATGAATTGAGGCTCCTCCATGTCCCCTTGAGGTGAGACCTTTAGTTTGCAATTTAAATTTAGCTTACCTCAGGCTGTGTCCTCTATTGATTATAAATATATTCTTAGCCACAAAGTCTCCACCACAATATAACTTGCTTGAGATTTCTACGGACAATATAGGTGGGTCTTGAAAACAGGATTAAAAAAGCTACTTCAAACACGTCTAATTTATACTGTCCTGCAAATCCTGACTATTGTGTTAATTATGCTCCACACTCTGCAGGTTAGGCTTTAAAAGGCTCAAAATGGAAAACAAGGTCAACAGAGGATTCTTAATAACACATGACTTATTTCACTGACTTGTTTGTACACTAGACTGGAAGAAAAGGAGGTTTTTCCCTTCCCCTCTTAAATTAGAGATTCATCTATCTATTGAAACAGACAAAACAAGAAAGTCCCTGAGGTCATTTAGCTTATGCCTGCAAAACATATTTTGACTATCAGACACCTCTGGAACGTTCCTATTTTAGACAGTTCATAGCTCTGTACATGTTATCTCAACTTTGTGTTATAAAAATGCATGACTTTTTATTGTAATTCTAACTTGTTTTTCAACTGCAAAGTCACTAGAACACTACAAAATACTCTTACTTATGTATGTCTCATTGAGTTAAGTAGATTTAATACAAGGAATGACAGATAGAAGGTAATATACCAGAAAAAACAGAGTACTGCTAAAAGGAAAAATACCTAAATGACCCACTAGCTATTTTTCGCTTTTTGTTTCTATGACTCTGTAATGAAAATAAGAAGAAAACCCCCATGCTTGCTTGGCAATGGGAGCTAAACTCTCCAGTATCTGAAATCAATGACCTACAGCTATTTTTTGTCAAAAGCTGGAGTAATTCAGAAGCTAATCCAAACAATGCTGTCTGTGAGGTGCTGGTGAGCATTCAACAGACTAAATTAATTCCTGCATGTGGACCAGCATCCCAAAAGATCATACTGACCAGCATCTCCTGGAACAGGGTCAAGTCCTCCAAAAGATCAGACTCATCTCCAAAAGTGCTGCACCTTTCCAAACCAAGGGGGTAACATAGACTTTGCTACCGAAGTAGTGACAATTCAAAGGCAGCCTCTCTCTGCTCAGCTAGGGACTGGGCTGGTTTTGTGGGTGGCTTGGGTTAGACATGCCCAAGGGAAGAATTACATCTAATAATACTGAAGTTGGACGCAGAGAGATACGAACTTTGCTCTTTCTTATCTTGCTGTGTTGTTTCCACAGCTCAGCTTATCTTCTGTAGGAACTGCCTTAAGAAACGTCTGGTACAGGCTTTACTCAAGATATTTCTTAAATTTTCCTCAAGTTAAACCGAGAAAAACTTACCAAGTTTCTTGGGTTTTATCATACCAGGACTGCAGGTGCAATTTTCTGCAGAGTCTAAAAAGCTGTGCAGCCTGAACATTTATGCTCTAGACACTGATAATTTTGAAATTTAAGTGTAACAATGAATACTACCATGAAAGACCCATTTCCCCCCACACCCAGTAGATATTTTAGAATCACATTTGCCATAGGAAATTTTTTACATAAAACACAAATTAAGGTGACACTATTTTAGACAAATAAAACGCCCATTTTGCTCAGACTTCTGAGAAAACAGAGCATGGACAATCTTTGGGTGGCTACTGTCTGCTAGAGAGAGGGTTAGGTGGAATACCCCACAGTAAAACAATATACCCAGTAAAACAATACATTGCTGTGAAATCCTAAGAAAAAAATACCTTATGAAGAAGACAAGCTAAATATATAATGCTTACAACATAGAAACTACCTCACATAGTCCCTTTCAATCAGAGGATATAATTAATTCTGAGCTAACTTGCAGACAAGAAAATTACAGTGTTTTCTTTAACTTCATATATATATTTCCATATATTAACTTAATCAATGACATTAATGATGTTATTCTACTGTGTATGAATAGCTGGCAGAAGCTTTCTTTTTTGGTGGATGGCAAGGGGAAGAATAAAGGGAGGTACTGATACAATACAACAGACACCAGGAAAAAATGACTCCATGCTCGTCTGTACTGCAATATAAACATACTGGGTTAAATCAAGACAGCAAGTACTGTTTCTTCAGCTCCAAGTGCACACACCAATGCCATCATCTTCAAGAGTGATAACCTACTAAAAAATAATATTGCAAGAACAGCTTGCTAAGTCATTTAAAAATTGTAGGAGGCCAGACAACCTCTGGCCCCTTTCTGGTTTTCCAGCAGAATCACACCCATTCCCTGCCTTAGTTCCTGAACAGAGCTTCCTAGCTGCTTTGAGAAAAAGTTAAAAAAGGGTGCCTCACAACTGCCTGCCAGGTGGGCACTGTCTGGTCACAGCTGTGTGAGAAAAGTATGGGAATTTCTGATTGTTTGGAAGCACAAAGTTCTTGTGTGTACACTGCCTTGGCCAAGAATGTGGGCCTTTTATTGTCCTGTGTCTCTGCTGTTTTCCAGAAGCCAATTATAACTGTAATATTAAGAAGTGTAAGGCATGCAAAAAAACTGAAGTCTCTTAAAACACAATGTCTTACAAGAATATTTGTACATCTCCTACTAGTCAATTCCCCTCTAAGTTTTTTGACAATTGTATCACCGTATACCTTAAAACGGGCAAATTCAATTTTCTGCAGCTTTCTAACACAAAAGACTTTAGTATCTTAGCCTGACTTTTCTTCAAGGCAAACAAGAATAGACACGTTTGCAGAAACCGTTCTGCAATACTCTGCAATATGTGTCCAGCTCTAGCGGACAAGGAAGATATGACAAAATCACAGAAAATAATTAACTACTGCAATTCATGTACAAAGTAAAGTAAAAATAGTAGCAAATTCCGGGTTACCTTTTTTTTTCCTATAACCAGCAAGCACAGGAAACACATTCTATCCTAAGTACCACAACACCAATAATTTAAGACTGACCAGTGACAGAAATAATGAGAATAATTTCTTTCCAAACTATCACTGCTCTGGTATAGTCTGAATCTCAATTACATTTATTAGATTGAAGGAACAAAGATAATGCAAACCCTCTGAAAGCTCTATGACAAGACAAGTATTAAAAGCACTTACATAACATTTAATTTAGCTGCCCTGCTCACTAATCGTATTTGATGGAATTCTTTTGGTCTTACCGAAGGTACTGAATTTCCACTATTATCTGGATTCAAAGGGTAATGTATGAGGAGAATGAAAATGAACTTCTTCCATTATTAAATTACTGTGAATTAATAAATGAATTTAGGCTACACTACAATTTTGTTAGTCTGTTTATTACTTGGAACCCATTGCATAATCCTGCTTGGAGATACTGTGGTTGCAGCTGATAACGTATTATGAATGTAATTAATACGAATGCACAGAAGTTAATTGATATATCTTCCCTTTCTGTTTGAATGAGTTAATTAAATTTGTCTGCACTTTAAAAGAACATATTTACTTCTGTCTAGCAAGACCATTTTAATTGTCTAAGGAAGTTTAAAAAAGTTATTATGTTCTAACATAACAGCTACTCATGTGGAGTAGAATAAACAATATATAAAAGCTTATCATATCTTAGGAGTAAACTCTTTTTCGCTCCTCTACCTCATTAATGAAGTCCCCAATGTCCCCAGGATGAGGAGCAGCTGATCTGACTGGATACTGAGGTTCTGCATGGATTGGCCTTTCATCAAGACGTCTGATTCCAACAGGTTTGATGGCATCTGGTTCCACAGTGTCAGGCTGCTGGAGCTGGCTCAAGTCATAATCCTGCAAAATATGAAACAGAGACAGTACGTTAGCAGAATTTCAAACAATATCTGCCAGGGGGAAACATGAGAACGAAGAAAGGGAAAATGCAAAATATCATTTCACCAGAAGTCCTGCTTTCAGGATTGTAATACTTACTGAGAATAAGTCAGTAACATTGTTATTTGCATACCAACAGGATGTTATTTGATTTATACTCCCTGAATCTCCTGTTTTGATTCTATTCCATCAGATTTGTAGAGCTTCTCATAAGTTTTCCCTTGAGAAGCAGGGATTTGAGTAGTACTATTAAGAGACTAAACACTTTACCTAGTAATGATGATTTACAGCATAGAGCAAAGATGCCAAATCCAACTCTTATTTTTATAAGAAAATAAATACCGTACATTCTGAGAAAAAGACAAGCACAGTGTTCTGCAGTATTTTCTAATACCTTCAAAGAATGAATTTAAGACTCCTTGCTGATTTCATGTGGCTTCCATAATATGAAAGCCAAAGAGGGAAAAATGTCGTAAGAAGTACAAAGCTCCTCAGATTTGGCCTTAATTCTAAGCACTTTCTAGAGATTACTCATGAATCTGTTCATTAAGTACTCGATGCTGCAGTTCCAAACTCTGGCAGACTGATGAAGTTAGCACAGCAGTATGAATTCCAATAAGCAGAATGTGTGTATGTAAAAAAATTTAATTAGATCAATGTTTATGCATTTAACATAGATATGCCTGAATTCTCTTTGCACAGTGTGATGCCCTTCATCATTGTCACTCCCCTCCCTGTTGCCATGTCTAGAATAAAGTCATGTTCTAGGATGCCTTTACACAGGGCACTGGTGAGAATGTGCAACAAAGAACCGGACTTCAAGGCTTAAACAAAAGCCATTCAAGAACTCTCAGCAGATGGCGGGGGGGGGGGCTCATGCCAACTCTACTGTATGCCAGATACCCTGCCCCACAAATAATCCAAGCAGTTATAAGCATCCTAAATAAGCTACTCAATCCATCAAAAATATCCATTTTTCAACAGTGCTGCTCTGTTAAAAATCTTATTCATAATCTCAACTTGCTGGAAGTTGCCTGTGCTGACTGTTAGATTTTCATTAGTTCCTTACTGGCTCCTAAAGGAAGGAATGCAAGCTTTTACCGCTACTGTTATCTCACAGGATGTAGATCCCTTTTGAGTGTATGACCTCCAGTGACCCCAAACCCAGACTTTTCAACAGAAGAATTCTTTTGACAGTAGTTGTGGTAGTTTGTGGGGAGAACTGTAGCTGATTATCAAATCCACTACACCTTCTGATTTGTTACTTAGGTTCTCAGATGACTGCACATAAATATATAGGCAAAAAAGGTGGAACAGCTCCACTGAGATCCGAGAATGCAGTTTCATATGCTTTAATTAGATTACAAGTTCCTTGGGGCAGAGCTGTAACTCCTACCCTTCGGTACTTCATGTACCAAACAGAATAATAAGTGATCTCCAGGAAGCAGTATGAATCGGAGAAAAGTAAACAGAACAGAACTTTTTATCCTTTCCCTTTTTATTACGTAAAATAAATCAAAATAGTTTAGAGACATGCTATCAGAAAATCCTATCAAACAGAGAAGAATGTACTTTTTAGAATTTATAAATATGTAACACGAGTGCTTTTCATACCCACCCAAAAGATAAAGGTGGAAAACACCAACAGGCAGAAATGAAAAATACCTTTTTTTTTAAAAAAAATCTAAGCATTTCATTGTGGAGGAATTCAAACTGGTATGGCTAAACAATGTATTAAAACCAGAAGAGCGTCTCCGTTCAGTTCAATTCTATCAAGAAAATTTTTTCCCCACCCACACATACATGTACACAATTCTTCTATTGGTTAATGGTCATACAGAGATATAAATCAAGGCTGTCAGTCTACTTTGTCCACATTTAAGGGCATCCTTTTGTATGTATTTAATAGTTTGAGACATATCCAGGCTCTAATAGCTAAAAAGACAGCAAAGATGGCCATCTGTGAGCTAACAGCAGTGCCCAATGTGTCCTTACGTGGACTCTCACTTTGGTTTTCTTTTCTAGGGTAATTTATGACACTGTCATAAAGCCTTCTATCAGACGCAATTTATCTTGCATGTCTAATAGTGTCCAGATGGGAAAAGATCCATTGTATGTATTACCTCGGCCTCTCAAACCCCTCGTATCATTAAAAGCAATACTAACTGCATATCAGTGCAGTATGGCCAACTCATCCACCACCTCCCCAAACCAGCCTAGTGCCAGGCAAACACAGCACCATGCCATGACTCCAGCTGTTTCAACATTCTGTCTGAAGTCAACCCTACTCAATTACTGCAAAGTAAAAGAAGGAAAAATGTTTTAAAATGCCAGGTCATAAGCTGTTTAGAGGTGCTGAAGTCCCATGTCTTCATCAGTGCTGCTTTCACAGACAGGAAAGTGGAAAAGCTTTTCACATATTACCTAAAGCTCCTGAATGGACTTAAAGGCCAGCCTCAAGCAGAGTTTGTTAAGATAGTTAACTGTAGAAGTGACAGCTAAATGGAAAACTGGCTCATCAAAGGGAGAAGAGAACATGCTGGGATAGGTTGGGACAGCCAGCTTGGAGCAGTATTCTGGGCCATCATTTTTACTCTTAATTTCAGGACCACAGTCAACAGTGTTTTGGTTTTGCTTCAGTCTTTTCCCATATAACCTGTTCATAATTAAAAACTGCTTAGGGACTACTGGCGGTTCCCTGAGGAACAAGATTCGGCCCCCCATTGGAAATGTACTTCAGCGAGAGTTGGGAGCATCTAATTCATATGGCTGCCAATTTTTGTCAGAGGTATTTATTTTCACTGTTTAGCCCTAACTCCAGCAATTCTAGAAGAAATTCCCTTCCTTCAGTTTGGACTTGAGCACACCCAAACAGAGGGTTAGTTCAAGTTTTTCCTCCTCAAACTTCTGGACAAACTTAGGTTGTTGACAAAAGAGAGAATCTACTTCGTTTTTCTCTACCGTAAGATTGCTAAGACATATAAGTTTGCTCACATTTTGCAACTCAGGCCTTTGGAAACCAGAAGCTTGGACTAGTCTGATAGTCCAAGCCTACAGTCAACAGGGAAACAGAAACTTCACATTCTACAGCAGGGATGTAAGTGAAGCAACTTGAATGATTCTTTGTCTTTCCGCTTGTTTATGAAGGGATCTGTTATCACTGGAGACAATAAAGCCGCCTGTTCGATTACTGGTGGTTAAAGAGATGACCGCCTTAATGTGCTAGAAGAGCATTTTATCAGAAGTTGCATCTTGTGAAATACATCAATCTCACTGCTCTCCCCCCCCAACCCTACGAACCCCCTCTCCCTCCAAGTTGATTACAATATTGACATTATTAGCTATTCACTTAGTTCTAACAGCTTTAAGCAAAGACTTCAACCTTTATTAATTCAAACCTTATGTTCCTGAAACACGCAATCCCAGTGAAGAGTGCTAAATGTCAAAATCAGGTAGCCAACCCCTACTAATTAACCACCTTACCAGAAATGTATGCAGAAGGCTCTAAAATCCCCAAAAGCACTTCTTTAACAACATCTACACAGTAGTTCAAAGCACAGTTCAAGTATTTCAACTTGAATAGAAGAAACATCCAAAATAGAAGAAAAGACCATTTTATACTCCCCAGTAATCACAGAGAAACAAGACAATGCAGCCTGCAAAAATCTCCTTAAACAACTTCCTCTTGGGGAAGACGGCTATTCACTGAACAGCACCTGAGTAATAATCCCTCATACAGCAGTCATCAGTTACAGCAGGAGAGATTTTTTCAAAAGTACCTCACTTTCTGACTGACAATTACCAGATCCTACAATTCCTGAAAAAAAAAACCAAAGACAAAAGAGGGAATAGGCCAGGAATCAAGAGTTTCTCAGAAACTTCTAGTTTTAAACATCTTTTATTTTTTTCATCCTGATTAGATGTTCTAAATTAGAAGATTTACTTAAGTTCTCAGAAAAAAACCTAACAAAGTAAAAGTTTTTATAGTAATTGATATCCACCTTATATGAATGTACACTGGAGCATTATAAAGCAGAACTGCAAACAACAGAATGGAACCACAAGGTACTAAAACTATAAAATGCCATGCACAGACAGGACTGACTTTTTTTGAGAAAGGAGACCTCAGAAAATATTGTAATTTATTACATCTGAATTGAGCTTTCCACTACCATAGCGTAGTGCCTGGAATGTGACTGACATTCATTAATGATTTATGACTCTGGCTTCTTGGTTATCTCAGAGCTCTCAGTTTAATTCCTGGCTGTTCATGAGACTGTGTGATAACTTCAAGGGATGACTTGGGTTTTTACCTTCTACATAACGAAAGCTTTGGCTAGGCATGAACATAAGATTGGACATAGGGATAATGTAACAAAACCACTCTACCTGTTTCTCATTTTCAAGGGATGCACCCTTTGCAAAGAAATATGAAAGTTCAGCTCTATCCCCATACAAGAAATAATCAACTTAATTGTCATCAGATCACTTTGACTTAATTTGATGGTGAGACCTCTAAGTGTCTTTCACTGAACACAATCAGCTGCAGTGGTTTAAGCACATATAAAGCAACAGTAGCAGAAATTTGCATTTCACTGCCCCTTTTAGAGGATGATGCCCTAGTATAAACTCAGGTTTTTTATTTTCTGAAGAGAACGGAACTAATTATGACTTTGAAGTATCTATGGATAAAATGTGTTCTGCTTTGCCTTCGTGTTCTGAAGACAATTACTGTCTACTCCAATACAGAAACTGGATGGGGAAGTAAGGAAAGAAATGTTTTACTCCTGTATGTTCCTACTGAGATCTTTTAAAAACAAAGAAAAATGAAGTGAAAACCAATCCTGCTACATACTCTACCCCTAAACCCACAAAACATCACCCTAAAAAGCTATTAGAAATTTGCACTTAAATATTGCCTGAGTTCTGCAAAATGCTCCAGCCCACCCTAAATCTTACATTTGCTGAAATAATGAGACTTCAAAAAAAGCAAAGACAGAGGACTGACTAGAGGTAGGCTGAAGGTGGGAGGATAGTTAAAATGCCTACACCAACAGTTGCTCTTTGTTTGTCACTTGCTTCTAGATTACTTTCTGACATACTGCTTTTCCCATTTGTTTTTATTATAATGCATCTGGAGTACTACCAGTTAATAATTTTTAAGATAACAAAGAAGCTAGCTTATCTTTTTAATAAAAAAAGAGTGAAAGCTAAACTCCAGCTGCAGATAAAACACAGTAACAGGCAGAGGTTCTAGATATGATAAAATAAAACAAAACAGTTTTGTAATGGAATTACGAAAACATTACTTTCATATCATGAGATAAAGATTCACTAAGGAATGACAGTAATTCCTCCACAGGAACACTGTATGAGTCACTTATTCAAAAAAGTGAAGCTAATGTCTTAGTAAGCAAACACAATCCCCAAAATAACTACCTTTTAATTATAGTATTGTATATTCATGGAGAATATCCTAGCAACCTTTATTTCATTCATTATGTTTGAAATTTCAGAACACAAAACATGTTCTATTCTTAATGCAATGCAAAATGAAGGTTAAAAAGTGAGAGTAAATGATCTGAATAAGACTCAGATAGGGTGGTGAAAAAGAAAATCTAATCACATGGATTTATAAAGTTCATGGAGTAGGTAAGAACCATTATCATGTTTACAATAGAGGTTACACCAAGATGCAGCACAGAAAGCTAATGTTATCTCAAAATGTGGGCATACAGAAAGTTATGACAACAAAAAAAAAACCCCAAAACCCACACACGAATATTCAGAAGGATTGCCTAATTTGCTTTTATCTATGATACATAAATGCTGGAACACAGCTACCCGTTCTATAAAGGAGCAATTTCTGTTTAGAATTTAGATCCTGCACACATAACAATAAACCATTCATCTTTTACTTTTAATGCGATTAACACCATTAAAATAAATGCTACTATTTTCTTTCTTTACATAATATGTAACAAAATATGACAAAAAGCAAGCTGTTGACTAATGTAAAAAAAAAAAGTGATGTAGGAAGGACAATGAAGAATCCTCAGGAAGAAAACTACTTTAAATAATAGTAAAATCATTGCATTGGAAATTCTTGAGCTGAAAAGATTTGAGGGCTAGATTACCCTACATGTTCAAAACAGCTCATCTGCAATACTTTAAAAGCATACCACCCATTTTCTCAGGCAACTTGCTTCAACGGGACCACCCGCATGAGCAAGTACTACTAAAATTCAGAAAACATTATAGAAATGAACTCGAAGGAGAGAATCATCTTGTGTAATGAGATGTATACAAAAGCAATTAGATGAAAAAAAATGTATCACACTTATCAGGCTGACATATGCTGCACATATCCCAGTCAAGCACCCACCGCCTTGATGTAAGTCACACAAATGGCCCGAGATATGTGACGAAAATGAGTTAGCGATGGTTATGGGTTGTGATGTGCTGTGGGCGTGAACTACGCTGCACACACATGCTAAGTGCTTCAACACCCAGTCAGCAGCAGGTTTTGGTATGTGGGACTGAGACTGGTGTTACAAGTGCAGAGCACATTGCATCAGGAGAGATATCCATCACTTACACTTCACACCTCCCCAGTTGCTAAACAACTACAAGCTACGGATCATGTGGTCCGTTAATAACCAAGAGAGGCACTCGCTACCAGTTTCGTAATTTGAACCTTCTGTTTCAGAATATAACAATCTATACTGTCCCTCCAGCACCATGATTTTAAGAGCCAAGTATAATTTTAGGAAAAACAAAACAAAATATCAAGGTTCAACAAAAAAACCCCAAACCCGAAAGACAAAAAAACTAAGCACAAAAAACTCAACACTTCTCCCCTCCCCAAACCAGTCCCATTGACTTCCATGAAATGATGCCGACTCAAACTCTCTCATGGCCCATTTCCTCTAAGTCAGGTAGCTAAATTGTTCAAAGTAGAAAATAGTAAACAGAATCCTGAGAAGAATCCAAAGCTTTCTATCTGGAATACCTTTGCTTTCTCTCATTCCTCCCTTATCCCCAACTTCTGCTAGTACAGTCATCTTTCACAAAACCCAGGAAGAGTTTCTGCCTGGAACGTCAGGAGTGCTGTACACCTTTTGGAGCCTGTTTTTCAGCCTGCTTTTTCTAGGTGAAAAAAGTCCAGAACATTTCCAATGTTGACAGTGCTCTTCAGTGGCGAGCAGGCTGACTTCAGTTACGACCCACAGATCAAAAGCTTTTCTGCCTTAGAGAATTAATAGCATTTTTCTCAGCTGCTGTGGAGATCACACAACCCTGTATACATCATGCCAGGCTAGAAGACGACTATGAATCATTCAAGATCCTCAATTTTCTTGACAAGCATTCAGTCTGTCAGAGTGAACAAAGCAGGCCAAGATGGCCTCAGATGGGATTAACAGAAGACCTTCAGGATGGACTAAACTGCTCTTTTATTACAGATTTCACATCATAATTCCTTGGAATTGCTGGCACAGGAGAAAAAAACCAAACACACCAACAAAACCAAACAGGAATTCCAACTGATTGTTGGCAGTTGCTATGACTCAGAGGAACTAGCTGGAATTTGAACTCAATGAATTTCTTACGGGAGACATCACTCTGATAGAATGTAGTTTGAAAAGAACATGCTGAATATGCTTTAGGAGTTTCTGGGTCTGATGTGACAGCTAAGAAACCCAACCGTGTAGCTTCAAAATACATAAATTAAACCACTCAAATAAATAAATTATTTTAAGATAAAAACCTCCAGTTTAATTTGGTTCACGATACAGAGAGGTCCAAGTTCTATCACTTACCTTAAAGCCCTAACAGTCAATATCTTCAAATAACCTAAACATCTGGGAAATATCAGGCCACACAGAGTAAATCTTCAAGTTGTCCTTCTAGAGAAGCATGTGAATTTAAAAAGCAATTGGCTGGCTAAAAATAGAAGTCATTTTAAATGGTACCGATTATGAAAATGTCTGAAGCTTTTAAAATATTTTCACTGAGATGCACATGAGGCTTTAAAATTCCCTTCTATTTCACCACATGAGATGCACCCTGGGCTGGATGGCTCTGCGTTTGAGTCACCTTGTGTACTGCCTTCTACTGAGGCTGCTTGTTTAATCAATCCTCAGGATTTTAGGGATGGTGCACCATAAAAAAGTTAATGTTAATGCAGAGCATTTTCCTGTCATTTGCTGATGACTTATGGATCCAAGATTGACACGAAGCACTTTTTCTTCATTTTAATAGAACAGTGGCAGTTTTACCCTATGAGGCCTCATTCAGAAAATATATTTTTGATATTAGTCCCATACTTTTTTAGAACACTCACTTTGACACCTGAATACTTTCAGTAACACTGACAAAAATGCAAAGAGCTTTATAGCCAACAACTTTTGCCCACAATGCTCTGTACATATCTTTGCTTACACAGTATTTTGCTAAGCCGTGGTTTGCAAAAATGAGATTACTGCTTGCAGAGAACTTATTGGGACATTCGAAAAGCTTTGCATTTTAAGTTCTCAAATCTCACATAAAATGTGTGCAAAACCAAATAAATCCCAGTGAAGTAGAATTCTCCCTCTTTCCCCCGGGCACAGGAGGTGAGGGGGGCCAGGAGGGAACCAAGAAGAAACAAACTCAGGAATTATTATCATCTAGTTAAGCATAGGCAGAACTTAGATTTTACAAAATGTCAAACCAAAATAAAGTAAAATAATCTCCCTGAAAAGCAAGACAGAACTTATGTACAATCATCCAGTGAATACAGAAAAATAAGATGAAAAGTTTCTGCTCTCTCTTCATCCATTCTGCATAGAAACAAATTCCTAGCTTTGAAGCTATGGAAGAACCTACCCCCATTTTGCCTAGTAGTGGTATAAAACCAGCTACAGTAGAAGCGGTCATAAAAGCTTGCTATAGTTTGTATGAGTCGTTCTTTTCCTGACACGTTTTCTACATTTGGAGTGTGTACCTGTGTTTTAGACCCCCAGAGACCGGCCTACTGTCAATGGATCAAAAAAGGGACCCATATACCTGAACAAAGTGGCTGGCAGTGAAGATAACTAAATCACAATAGTGGCTTTAAAATTCGTCTTAAGAAAGTAAGAAGGGGTTTTGTGACTAAAAATCATTCAATCTTTTGTAAAGCCTTCAAAATTCTCTATGTCTAGATGCCTTCTATGCCCACTGTGAGAGGAAATGGTCCTGGATTTCCCATTTCTTACTATTTTACTGCTAGTTCACCCATTGGCAGTCTTCCTTTCACTGCGTGCAGCACATTCATTCACTGTGGGTGAAAGGCTGCGAGATTATGGATGGTTTACATCGCGCTAATCTCTGCGGCATTCCCAGGATGCTACCTCCTGCCACACCACCCTAACTATACCTCTCACGAAGGCAGCACTGCCAACTGGAGAGGAGCACAGCACAAGATGGGCAGAGGAGAGACTTCAGAACCAGCCTCATTTTGCTCTCATTGTACACTGTCACAATGCTTAACATTTCTGATCTGCAGCACAATCTCTCCCTACGCTACCCCACCATCACCTATGACTTCCCAATGGACTATACTTGGAGAACCTAACTCACTCTGTCCTGAGGGTTGTGTGGACAGTAATTAAAAATCAAAGCTCCGTGACAATTGCTGAACTGATCCTCCAGAGAATTCGGGATGAACAAGAGCTGGGAATATGTGAACTGAAAAATTACTTCTCACAGGACTGAGTTTTCCTAATTTTCTTTCAAGCTTGTAACTTTTCTGTACAATAACAGATGCACAAACAGGATGCAGTTCTTGTACTCAAACGACGTACAAACAACTGGAATACATGCATAGACTCAAAGGGTTGTTTTCACTTTATTTAACAACATAAGCAATTTTCCAAAACTGCATAAACTGAAGTTTCCTTTGAAAACTGCCTAAGAAGAACATTATGCAGAAAAGCCAGGAAGTAGCAACAGTACTTGGGGAAATGCAGGAAGCATGGAAATTACTAAAGGGAACACAAATTTCAGACAAACAAACAAACGAGCAGAAGGAAACTATACAAGTCTGTACCAGTGAAGGGAGACACTTTGCAGATAACTCAAGTGCCAGATGACTGAGACTGGGGATGTGTGGAAGAACTGCACTTAATTTTTCAAGGCTTTTAACTGGAAAATTTCTTAGACTCTATTATATGCGCTGTTCTCTTTGTAATTACTACACTTACTTCTACCATTAATAATGTGCATAAATCTGCTGTTTGTCATGTTCATAAAGCACTTAATAAACGTCCTCTGAAGGAAGGAAATCACACTGCTTGAAAATCCACTAACTTGGAGAGAGAGGGAAAAAGAAGCTATTCTTAGCATATACACATCACTCCTAGTCCTCTGACATATCAGCAGTGGTTCAACCAGAGGTGACATGAGAGTAAATGCATATGGCACCTGCCTGGAAAGGTATTTGAATAAACACAGATGTGCCCTGACAGCTACTTGAAACCTAAATGCTTTCCAAGCTTGAAATCCCAGTGGTGGCAAATCTGTCAATAGCCAACATTACTATATATCTAGAAAGGCATTCACCCACCACCAAGAAAGGGTCACACTCGGTTTAGGTGATATTAGGCACCCCGCACTCGTATTTCTGTACAACAAGTTCCCAGACAAGGAGTGAGGAAAGTTTACAGACAGCAGTGAGAGTGGATGTTAACCTTCACTGAAATGTAACAGCCTTAGCTGGAATCTGGTAAGAATGCTTTTACTGCAAGAGGACAAGATACTGTTTTTACATATCCAAATGGCAAGCAATTGGTGTATCTGGAACTGCAAGAAAACCAAAATGAAAAAGCAATGTTTTACTTAAAGTTTTGAAAAGCTCACTTATTGCCTTCACTATTTAATGTAAAAATCAGCTACCTACCAGAGTGTTTCAATGTAAACAAAATAAATAAATAGAAGTGAGAAGCGTAAATCTATACATAAAACCCATTAATCTTCCCTCACCTGATCTTCTTCTCCACCTCCTTCTTCATCGTATTTCAGAATGTTGTCCCTCACATCATCTTCAGGATCAATCAAGAGCTGCTTTGCCTGACGCTCTTTATCACGGCGTTTCATCCATACCACGAACATTAAAACTAAAACTGTAATGCAAAAATGGAAGAGACAAAACCACATCTTGATTCTGAAATACAGCCATGGAAAACTGCAGAAATTTAATATCAAGATTTAAAAAAAAGAAAGGAAAAAAGCAATAAAGTTGTATTTGACTGTTCTGGATAAGGTACAGGGTTTTTTTAAATGAAAAATCTGACAGAAGGCAGTTTAAGCAAGAGATGTTTAACCTCAGACCACTATAAGCAGTTTGGTTTGGAAATCAATCATGTATTCAAGGTTGTAAGCAACAAATCCATTCCACATCTGCAAAATAAACTTGTCATGAAAAGAATTAAGAAAGACTATGCTTCATAAACCACTAGATTCAGGAAGAAATCTCTCCTTCAATAAGGCCCTGTTAGTTTCATACCTAGCATTTAAAACGTATCTTGTATCAAGAAGGTAATTGTACTGTGTGCTTGTGCAGAATCATGTGCTTAGCCCGGCTCAGGCTTTTTTTTTATTACTCCTTTCCATAATTTTCTATGTTCTAGACCAGTGCGTAGTGTACTATGAACAGGCTAATCTCTTCCTTGTCTTCCACCACAATAGGCAATCAGTTAACTATAATGTGTAGGAGAGCTAGGATTTAATTTACTACACTGGACAAACAGTTACTCATGATTTTTAGTAATTTCCCTTATTGAACGCACTTCACACAAAATAAAATAACTAGTACAGCTTTATGCAGTACTTAAACATACACACCATTGTTCCCACATACTTGCCTTTCTTGTCAGGCCTTATGTGAAGGGCTGGGATGTATTACTTCCCAACAGCCTACCTGCATTAATCTGAAGCACAATAGTAGTAACATCAGAGTACTCCTTAAAAGCACCGTTACCCGCTATGGGTGGCACCGAATCACACAATACTGGCAGCACGAGAGATCAGACGTCTGGGGACTAATCACATCTTCAACCTGGTCCCTCACTGACGTATAATTACAAGTGTCCATGAGTATAAATGGAAAACCTCTTTCACAAACCCACTGCAGCGCTTGACTGCCAAACAGGTGCTAGCTGTACTTTGTACAACTCCAAATCCTGTACTATCAGGAAGTTTTCCTACTTGTCCAAAACACTAAACCACGCAGCAACAATTCCTGGACCTGAGCCTTTAATAACTTCCCTGTCTTTGTCAAGGTACCTGATACTAAAACGTAATATTGTACTTGCAAAACAAGAGTAAAGGAGTTAGAATTAAGAGAGCTATCTACTCACTGAGCAAGATGATGATACAAAGCAGAATTGCAATGATGGCTCCAGTACCCAGCCCTGCACCAACAATCCGGTCAACATCAGTGCAGTCTCCGTTTAAGTCACACTGACAAACTTTCACCTTCAGCAAGGAAGTGCTGGATGCATGTGGATTTCCAGAATCTGTAATTACTATGGGCACGTCATAGATACCAGCCTCCAGGAACCGGATTCTTAAGGAGAGTTGGGCGTGATCACCTGTGTGTGAAAATAAGGTGCTGGTTAAAAAGTAATGTATTGCTCACATGGGCTTAAAATAGTATTGGCAAAAATAACTCATGTTTGAGCTTGGCGTTAACTTCTTCTTCAAACTGCTATGTGACACTCAGAGTAAAAGACTTCCTGACTGCTGTGAGCATCTTTTCTTTCTTAAAATTTCTTGTTCTCTGGGGAACTTACACTAAGGTGATTTCTTGTTCATATCAACCAAATTCATGTATGTTGCGAAATAATACCAAAGAGAAAATATTTGCAAAAGTTTCTTTAAAACTACTAAGATTTCCATAATGTTAATTACCGCTAATTCGAACAATGGTCCAATTCCTCTTAATACTAGCAGGTGTGTCAGGCAGCTCAAAGGCAAATGGGCCTGCATTTGGATCTATGTCAGGGTCTACAGCAGTGATGTTAATAGCATTAGGCTGTAGTGTTTCACAAGTTGTGGCTTCTTTTGGATGCACTTGGGGGGCATTATCGTTGATGTCCAGCAGGTATATTTGAAGTGTGCCAGTTCCACTCATCGGGGGTATTCCTTAAAGAAAAGGAGATAGAGCATTAAGCCAGTTTCCAGCTGCAAAGTTATTTAAATGAAGCCGTACAAACATTTTTATACGTTCACCTCAGTTTTGGGATTCTGTCTTTACAAAACCAATCCAACACTGCTCCTGCTAACACAATAATTCTTATGTAGTCTGTTCTCAGAAAATGGCCCTACTCAGCAAAATTCAGCAAATAACTGCAGAGCCACAGATCAGGGACTCATTCACTTCACTGACCAGACAGACAGTTAATCTCCAGAGATGGTCCACACCAAAAGCTTCAAAGAAGAAGGTGCAAAATTGGGATAGTTTGTCCTCTGGACAAATTACTTACTAACTTTGAAGGCTTAAGATCACTCTTTACCATAAATGTGCTATTTAATTTCTTTCTAATACTGACTTTCAGAATGCTATTTCTAGACATTCCTGCTATCCTTATCGAATGTGTGATGCTTCCATAAACCTTGCTGGAATCACACATTTGTGTGATGATTTGGCACTGAATGTTTCAGCATAACTAGCAGTGGTTCTCATTCCACCTCCCATAATCTTCCAGTTCCATTTATGTTTTTTCTCCAGAACAGAGCCAAAGTATAGAAACAGTTGATCTAGCTTCCAGTTCAGAAAATTTTACCATTTCTTTCCAATGCAAATAGCCCCAGTGTTTCACTTTTCCCTTCTAATGTGAGAATGTTCCTAACTGCACCTGTCCATCTTTTTGCTATCAGCTATGAACAGTACAGCACTCCAGCTGAAATCAAAGGACTCATTTCTGAGCAGTGTTAATTGTCATTAACAAACTGACAACAAAAAGATACTTTTCCCTCTGCACTGCTGCAGCCTCAATGTGGGAAAATACAAAGCCCCTCCACCAACACATTACTCCCTATAAAGCACACTCATGCTGTGCATTCACTCAACCTACCACACTCCCATGCAGGGTTTTTTCAATATTCTGTCAACTCAACTAATGCAACCAAGCCAGTGTTTTTCTACAAACTCAGAGAATTATTTTTCAGCCATTTCCCAAGCAGCTGGGAAATTATACACAGTCTGATAGTAACAGAGATTTCCAACGGGATGTATTCTAAGCATATCCTGTTCTCTGTCCCAGTAAAACTGAATGTCATTCAACCACAAAGAAGAAATCTTTTTGAAAAAAAATATACAATATTGATACATACCATTATCAGAAGCAAGAAATGTTGCATTATACATATTGTTTTGCACATATATTGACTCTCTGTCCAAAACAGCTGTAGTAGTTATTTGTCCATTAACGGGGTCAATTTTAAGCCAGTTTGCAGGATCAGAAAGTTTTGAATACCTGTGTATTTAATCATAAGTTGTGTTATTTATCTGCCAACATATATATTGACAACAAAGACAGTATTAGTATTTTAATTTGTATTCTGAACATATTTTTGGAATTTGAAGATAGCATTTTAAAAATTTCCATTTATCAAGCCCTGTCACTAAAATTCTTGTTAATACATATTAAAACCAGCCCTGCATTTCAATTCTTGAAGTGCCTTGCCCTGTAAGTTATCATGTAACTGAAGGAAATAGTACAATTACTATAGACTATACAACATTAATACTCAGACTCAATTAAAATATTCAGTCAGGATCCTTCTTGGTTTTTCTACACCTACAGGGCTGTTCATACAGACTTTCATCTTGTCAGAGTGCTGAGAGCAGGAGAGGTAAAAATGGATAGTGTTACAGTTGCACTAACTCACATTGTTCTAGCACTTCAATATCACTTCATTTTCAGAGGCCCTGGTTTTACTGTATGCTTCTCATCCTAACTTGAAAGAGAAGTGTGTTTCAAAACCATTCTTCTATCTGATACATCTTCCCTTTGACATTAATCAAGTGCAAGCTATCTTAGTATCCAAGTCCTCATGCTGTCATTTCTATGATGGTTATGTCCAGAAATGAGCAAAATATCACAAACAGCTAACCAAGAATCAAGAGAAAATAAAATTGAAATAATCTTGATTTTGGAAGGAAAGACAGAACATAAGTTCTGGAGTTACTTCTACATGAGCTAAAGAAAAAAAAGTGGAGTAAGGTGAGTCCTGACCCATGGCCAGCCAACAGCTTAGCTTTGCAGATAATGATCATGTCTTATACAAGGCATGCTCATGTAGCAAAGTTTTAGACATAAGAAAAATTATGATCAAATTATGATCATAGCTATCAGTACAAGAGTTCACAGACAGACAACAGCACCACTTTGAATTGCTGGAGAAAAAATGAAAACCCTTCAGATTTCATCAACAATCTGATTTTGCTGCCATGTGAAAATTACTGGTGAATTTAAATTGCAAATGATCTTAGTACACAGAAACACGTGTCTGCTCTGACTGAATTTGCTGAGATGGAACATATACTTTACCACAGATGCATAACTGCATTGTACCTTGATGAAATGGGACTTAGGATGAAAAAATGACCCAGTTTACTCAGACACCTATGAAGGTGAGTTCACCTAGGTCAGTTCACCTTCTCTACAGCCAAAAATCCCTTTGGAGAGAGCTGCACAGAAACCACAGGATGCATGGGGACAGCTGTGTGCTACAGTAAATGCAGTCATTTCACGTGTCATCTCTTTGCTCCCCACCCATTCCATAACAAAGATACTGCAAAATGTTTATATAGACCTTAGAGATGTTTGCTGCATGTAACGATCGGGGTCCTGAGCAGTAAAAGTTGTCAACATGCTACCAGCAAGCAGCCCTTCTTCCTGACGCACGAGCTTGGGGTTTGGAACAAAATACGGGCTCTCATTCACATCAATGACCGTAATGGACACGGTTGCTGTTGACTGAGGAGGATGCTGAATCCCCTTAGCCAAAGGCACTTGATTTTCCGCAGCTACGGTAAGTACAAACATCCTGTTGGTCTCGAAGTCAATAGGCTGGGAAGAGCAAAGAGCAGGAAGTGTTAACGTTTACTCACAGTAGCAACGGACCCACAATAACATCTTATATTTAAAGCACATTTTTGAAGATTACTTGTACTGCTTTTCTCAAAAATGAGCACGGAGTCTAAAGAGAACACAATATCATCACCTCAGCATGAGCCTGTGGGCTGGGATTTTGCTTAGCAGCAGCAGCAGTTTTCAAGTCAGAAGAGCTAGAAACCTTGTCGTTCCTGGATTTAATTTACTCTGGTACTGCCATTAGAGACAAATGAGGAAACAAATAGTTTGATCACAAAATGATGAAGAAGCTCCCAGCTTTGTGCAAGGCACTCACATGTGCCTCCTGATGATCTCTCCTGGGGAGAGAAAGCTGCCGCCTCCTGTTAGGAGGATGAAAGTTTCCTTCAAACAAGTTCATGACCATAGCTATTCCCATAGAACAGAGATTCTCATGCCCTCAACATCTCAGTAGAAAGACTCTTGGTAATACCAGCCAACCTCATTTCTGGTATACCTACAGCTCCCATCTTTCCAGTGAAGACAACTTTCAGTCTGGAGATTTCCTCACTGAGCCAGAAGTCCAATTTAAGGAGAAGGAACAATAGTTTGAGTCTAGAATTCCTCTGTCATGCTGCATAAGGGTTGAGGCATACCTGGAGACAGGATTTGCCTCTGTAGCATGCGCTGTACTTACACAGATCCCAGACTGGAAGAAACCCTGTACCTTACAGGGGCACTTGGCATGTGACAGTATGAAGTAAGCGACAAGAGACAATCTAATCTTCATTACAGGTTGACAGATCAAGTCATTGCACTGCCAATAAAAACTGTAGGCAGGTTTCCAACTCTTCCCATGTCTGGGCACTTAAAGGAGTGCTAAAAAGCACAGACATTCACATAATTCTTCCTGGAAGACTGCAATATAACAATTGGCACCTCTGGGGAAGAGCAGTTATGAACCAGACACAGTTTTTAAAAAAACCCAGTGCGAATTACCATTAATGCTGTAGGAAGGTTGTATCTTTTTGTCACCTAGATACCAGGAGGATTAAAATCACACAAAATGAAACAAAACAAAGGAAAAAAAAAAGAAAAGAAAAAGTGTATTTTTAAATTTCTGAATGGGAATACTGGCATCACACATTTGACTTTGAAATGGATCAGCCAAAACCAGAGCAGGCCAACTCAGAAATGAGACACTTATCAGAGGGTCATGAGGAAAGGTGGCTACTGCCTGGCAGGTTTAATTATAGAACCACATTGTTATTATCAGTTGAAATAAGTCATCCCTCAACACAGAGCTGTGTTGGCTAGAGAATGAAGATAGACAGGTTATTCCATAAAAGGTACTTAAATGAGGTTTTAAAAATAGCCAGTCTTTGAACATCGCTTGTAGAAGTACCCTCCCACCTATCATTTTTTCCTCTCTGATTATGCTTTGACTGCCTATATCTGTTCCTTAATGGAACATCTTGACATAAAATGTGCAGACAACACGCATGACTACTAATTAAGGAGGTAGGAAGTTGTTCCTTTAGACTAGCAAGCACTTTTTCACAGAGCAGTTTCTAACTTTTGGCAAATAAAGCTTCAAGATTTGTAATTTTTAACACCTTATCCTGATTTTTAAAACTATTTAGATGGAATACTATTGATAGCATAAGCAAGCTAACATTCGAAGAGACAGATTGCTAAATTCCACAAGACAGACAGTGCCCATCCATTTTATTCCAGATTCATGCTGGCCTCAGGAATTCACATTTCCCCCCATTCAGTGTTCTCCCACTTCTTCCAGCTCTGCTGAATTCTCTGGAATGCAAGGATGCCTCACCTTTACGACAGTCACCAGTCCATCGTTGCTGTTGGGATCGGTCAGGATGGTGAAGCGGCCCGTCGGGTCTCCTCCAGTCATTCGGTACATGGCGTTCCACGCTGGTGTGTGGGGCTGGTCTTTATCTGTGACCGTCAGGTTCGCTACGATCACATCCACCCTGTTTTCTGGTACTTCCCCGTAGAACTGCAAAAATCATGGAAACACTTCACCTCGTCTGGAGAAGCATGCAAGAGTCACACCATGCTGAGCATTCATCAAAGCAGGGCAGCCCATCTCTCTTCTCTGGAACTCTGACAATTTATCTAATGAAGTTTACCTGAGGCCACCCAGAGAATCAATGGCTTGATTTCCTTGTCGGCTTTTGCCTTTTGGCCAAAAGCAGAACTCTGTATGTAAGGGATATATATTCTACACATATTTTAATTCTGCTTGCCAGTACAGTATTTAATAAGTAATAAATATTTACTGTCTGTGAATATAATGAGAAAAACAGAGAATGGTTATAAATATGCACATCCTTCAGTAACTCCTATCGTGTACTTACAGTCATGGCAGTGAACTCTGGAGGATTGTCATTGACATCTGTCACAGCAATGACAGCAGTTGCTGTGTTTGAAAGACCATATGTTGGGTTTCCTTCCATGTCCGTAGCTTGAATTATTAATGTATATTGTTGTACTTTCTAAAACACAAAATGACAGCATAAGTTTTAGACAAAACTAAGATTACCATAGGACAGCAGGTGTTCCCAAAATTGCACTCTGCTAAGCAACGGAGCCTATTACACTGTTTATTCTAGTTATCATCAGCCAAAATGACAGGAGCAAAGTTTGTGCCACATGAATACAGCAGCAGGTTGCTTATATTGAACTACTGTTTGACTTTCTTCAAAGACCATCAAGGTAAGGACAGGCTGACTGCTTCCTACTCTTAATAAATCAAACCCCTTTGGACAGTTAATGCATGATCACAGGTTTAACAATGCTTTTCAAATGGCAAAAAGAGAACCAGAGTGCAGTTTATACTAAAACAAGGAAAGTCCTCAAAAGCATTTGAGAGCACTGAGCCAAGGCAGGTTTGTCGGCCAAACGGCCACAACTGCCAAGGTTTTGTTTCAGCCAAGCCTGAGTATAAAACTGCTGCTGCAACTTCTTGTGATCTCTATGGAAACCAAAGATGTCGAGGCCAACAGAGACGAGTAAGGGCACTGGGAGAAAGGGGGAGGGACGCACCAAGTGAGCTATTTCCATAAATGTTAAACAACTAGGCCGAGCATGGCGGCCATGGGCCCCCTCTCCCCCCACCGCCACTAACGGCCCTTGAGCTAGGCACTCGCTCCCCCTCACAGCTGGAGTGCGGCCAGGGTCCATAAGCACCAGAAACGCCTAGCAGAGACCTGACCTCAGCCTGGTGAGCTGTTTAAAACAACATTAACAAGGTTCCACTAAAAAAAAGAAAAATCATAAAGATATTTTCTGTATAAAGTTGCTAAAAAGCTCACTGCACTCAAATATTGTCCATGCTCATTCATTTACCAGTTCATCGTCCTTCCTTGGAGGGAGCTGTTACCATTCAGTTCTTCCCAAAAGACAGGACACAAACATAAGGAGCTGCTATTACTTTCAAACAGCTCATTCACAAATGGTTTACTAACACTGGCAAAAAACTTTTGGCAAAATAAAAATATTTCAAGAAAAGCCTATTTTTATGTTCTGGGTTTTTTTTTCCACTTGGTATGTTATTTTCTTACAATTTCTATAAAGTGGGATATATGACAGATTACCTCTCATGGAAACAATTTAGAGAATCACGAAACATGCTGAGTTGGAATGAACCCATTAGGATCAGAGAGTCCAACTTCTGACCCGAAGTGGACAGCCCAAGAATCACACCATTTACAAAAAGGAATTACAGGTACTGATACAAAAAATAAGCAAGGACAATTTCACTGATAGTATTTAGCTTTCTTTCAAATTTTGGCCAGACAGTATGACAGACATGAGAGGTTTAACGGTTTGCACATTTCCAGGCAGCAAATATGAGTCACTGAATAGAAAGTTTCTAAAATAAGCTGTATGGATCTTTATCTCCCACTGAAGACAAGGATTTATGCTCATGCCCTCTTTCACACAGAAACTCTTACAAGACACTCCAAATGTGTATTGCTATATATGCATCCCACGATTCTTTAAAGAAGCAAGATTAGTATTAAGTCTACAGAAATGCAGTATATATGTTTAATAATGCATAAATATATATATGAATTCTGGCTTGGTAAATATACTTGCAAACTGACTTTCAAAAGGCTTTAAACATCCTAAAGGTTTCCTTCATGACACTAACAAGAGAAGCAGTCATGAGGGAATCAAAGAAATACTTTTACCACTTTCATCCAGGAAAAAATCATACTTTACTTACTGTGAAGGAATAAAATCTAAAGCAGTATTGAAGCAAACCTCACTGCCATATGATTCTATGTTATTGAAACAGCAGGTGCTTCTGATTCATCTGGGTCTTAACACATTGATCCCAAGAAGCAAATTTCATTAAGGAAACTCCATTATTATTACACAGAGACTCAGCTTCCTTACAATCGTCTTATTTAATTCCAACAGAACCAGCACACTAGAAGCTTCCCCAGAAAGCGCCCCATAAGACAGCATATCAGTGTTTTTGTTTGGTTCCTTGTTTTTTCCCCCCTCTTCCCAGCACTCACATAAAGCAGATCAACTGCTGAGAGTGAAATTTCAGAAATCAACAAGCACACAACTTTCCAAGCATGGGGAAATTGGGGGAGGTGGGTCTCCTCTTTTTATTGTGGTTTGAGAAGCAGCCAGGAATAAGCTGTGGAGCATGTGTCAGCAGCCTGAACAGAGACTTAGCAGCAACACATCCAAAAACGAACTGGCAGCTTCAAGAGAGAACGCAGACCTCATCAGTTCACATCTTTCCACTTCAACACAGGCCAAATAAAAGAGCACTTCACTGAATTAACCTCACGTGAGGCAGGAATGTCAGTGTGTAAATTTAAGTACCCTGCCTGACTTCTTCAGCACCTCCAGCAGTAAGGCAGATGTTTTAATGCTGAAGTGAATTCCACAGCAATAACGAAAGAAATAAGAGCAGCTGGATCTCATGAAACAGCATCTTTTGAGATAACAAGTGAAAGATTTCTTCTGCCTTAAGCTGAGTTTCCTTACCTAAGCAAATCTCCTCCTGTGCATGTTAGCACAGATAATGCATTGTGCATGTTAATCTAAAATACCAGCAGATGAGGAATGCTAGCAGAGGAACTACTTTTTTTTTCTAATGCCTACAACACTTATGCTCCCATAATGTGTCACATTATTTAAGAATTTAAAATCCTCTCTAGTATTTTATGACTTTAATTAGAGCTTTATAAAGAGAGACAAGACTTATAGAAAAGAGTGGAAAGGCAGAAGTGGGCAGACCAGCTGGGGTACATGGACAACAAGGCACTCCCTGGCCCACCGTCAGAAGACAATTCAGCTTTTGCTTTCTAGACTCCCGGTCATTTTAATTTAATTGACTTCCACAAAATGACTCAGGAAATGGAGGAAGCAAAGCAATGGCTTGGGAAGGAAACCATTTTATTTCATATTAGTCTAATTTAATATTTGAATGATTTAATGTTAATCATTAATACCTAACATGTTCAAGAAATGTTTATATATACGCATTTGGGTATCAGCGGAGTGATCCATCAGGAAAACTGATGGTGAATGACAAGGCTTTTCCAACTGTTAATGCTACAGTATAAGCTCCGCAGGCAGCTGGTTTCTTCCGAGTTAAATCCCTACAGTACAGCTAGTCACCAAGTGATAAAACCTCAAGAATTATCGCTATGTCCTTCTGAAAGTTCATCTGTCAAAGATGACCAGGGGATTTTAAAAACAAGGGCAGAGCTGCCCATCATTCTTTTAATTTAATAGGGCAATACTGTAAAGTTCAGGGTTTTCCTTTGCTCTAATCCCTTCTCTTCAAAACCAACTTAAATAGAATGAATGTTAATAAAACCTCAAAAATTAATTGCAGTATCTAACAGTCTGTTTGGGTTTTTAAATCTTCTGATTGCCCCTTTCAAACTGAAATGCATCAGAATATTAATAGCAAACCCAGAACTTCAGAAAGCATTTTTATTCTCCATTTTAAATAACTATAAACAAGCAGCTAAAAGATGAACAGCAAATCCAGTACTTCGGATTTAATGAGCTAAAATGAGGTTAGTAAAACAGAAGTTGAAACAAGATGTGTTCAAAAGAGATTTGTTTGGATTTTACAGCTTGTTTATAAAATAATGCTTATCTCTTGTGAAGTTTTCAAGTGGTTTAAAAGCACAGTTAGTGTGACAGATTTGGAGTTGGGAGGGAAATATTTTTATTCCCAACCTCACAGATGGGTCAATTGGAGCAGAGGATCTGGCACCCTCCTGCTCCAGTGGTGGGCACAGTGAAGAACTGTCTAGACAGAACTGGCCTTGCCCAGCACATAGCAATGAATTCCTGACAGATTATTTCTTTTTATCATTATTATTGCATCACTCTGCTTTAGTGTGTACCTGTTTCTTAAGAGCAAACAGGCTTATGGGACAAAATCCTTTCCATGACCCCACACAGCCAAGAGTAACTACACGTATGGAATATGTAGGTCCAATTTTTATCTCTAACATAGTTTTCTCTCCTCTGAGTTTTTGTACTCTGGGACTAGGACAATGACCAGTGTCAACAGGGTGAAGAAAGGGAGTAAGTTAAGACTGAGGAGGGGGAGAAATATTTCACAGTATCATAAAATCGTGTGGACTAGAAGTGACCCTAAAGATCATCTAGTTCCAGACCCCCAGTCCTGGGCAGGGACACCTACATCAGGTTGCTCAGAGCCCCATCCAACCCGGCCTTGAACACTTCCAGGGATGGGACATCCAGAACTTCTCTGGGCAAGCTGTTCCAGTGTCTTACCACCCTTCACAGTAAAGAATTGCTTCCTTTTATCTGATCTAAATGCACTGCTTTCAGTTTATAGTCATTTTCCCTTGTCCTATCTCTATATGCTGTTATTAAAAACCCCTCTCCAGGCTCTCCTGTAGGCCCCATTTAGGTACTGGAAGGCAGCAATAAGGTCTCCCCAGAGTTTTCTCTTCTCCAGGCTGAACAGTCCCAGCTCTCTCTCAGCCTGTCTTCACAGGAAAGGTGCTCTAACCTTCTGATGATCTTCACATCCCTCCTCTGGACTTGCTCCAGGCAGGTCCATGTCCTTCCTGTGCTGAGAACCCCAGACCTGGATGCAGCACTCCAGGTGGGGTCTCACAGGAACAGAACAGAGGAGGAGAATCACCTCCCTTGACCTGCTGGCCATGCTGCTTCTGATGCAGCCCTGGATATGATTGCCTGCAAGAGCACATTGTCAGCTCATGTCCAGCCTCCCACCCACCCACAACCCCGAGCTGTGCATCTTTACAATATTAAGTACAACCCAGCCCACGGGATTAAGACCTTCCGTACCTCTCTGTCAAGCCCAGCTGCTACAGTGATAATGTCACCAGTTTCGTTGTTGATTGTGAACATGTTTGGAGAGGGGCTGCTCGGGGCCTGTGACAAGATTCTGTATCTCAGCATCCCATTCTGGGCATTGGGATCATCAGCATCGATGGCAGTAACAGTCATCACGTAGGTTCCTAGCAGCAGGATAAATAATTGATGTTATATAAACAGTTTACACTCTGATTATAGAAGATCACTTTACAAGCAGTGGTCAAAGCATGTATTTCTTTTGGTAAAATCCGCACATTCCTCCTTTACTTAAAACAAACTGGCTAAACTCAAGACCCACCAACAGCGTAATTAAAATACATAAGAGGAGATAAAAATACTCTATGTTTATAAAATACTAGATTTGCTTATAACTGAAGAAGCTACATAAACAATGAAATCCTACAGTTCTGCCACAAATAACATTTCTGTGACAGGAGAACATCTCATGTTTAGATACTTATGTTATTAATTGGGCCAAAGGAAATATAATTATTGTTCAGAATTGGCGGTCATACTGATAGTGACTGAAAATCAATATACATAATACTTTTTCAAAAGTCTTTGAGATATATCTCAAATGCCAAGTAAACACTGCAAAGTTAGAAAACACATTTCTGGTGCTAACCTTTCATTTTGCACTTCTGACAAATTAAGGAAGTGGTTTCAGCCATAGCGCAAACTTTAGTCTGAGCTGATTAGAATTTCAATGAGATCTGAACAACACTTAGGTTTTCTCGAGAATTCAAATGACACTGATTTCAAATCCCAGTATCTGCAAAGCCTCTGGGAATCAAAACTAGAACTGGATCTGGCGACACTTCGGAAGTCTCTTATACCCTGACCTGTCAACTAAATGAACATCAGTGTCTACCATAAAAATAAATGTAAGGACTGTGATGTTATAACTAGGATTTTCAAAAACATGAACCAGAAGTCATATTCCTAAAGCCTTCCCTGGTTTTAGTTCACGTACATAGCAATTCTGCCTTTTGGAAATGAATCCTAGCATGCTTAAAAGTGCATTAAAAATAGGGTGTAATAAGAAGATATTATCTGAGATTTTGCTCATCACACTAAAAGCACCTTTCAAAGTATTACAACGTCTGAAGGCACTCCCCTCATCACACCTTCAAAATGATACTGTAATTATGATACTTAGCCCATGTATTACCTGGCTTTGATCCCTCAGGGACTGTCCCATTCCAAACCTGGTGTAAGAATTCAGGTCTATTGTCATTCATGTCAATGACATTAATAACAATGTCAATAGGATTTTCCACCTGGTTTCCATTTACATCCACTGCGTGTGCTCTCAGCTGCAAAAATCATTAAAAGTATTAGAATTTGCACAACGTACAGGTGCAAATACATAAAACAACAGTGACAGAAGTTTCAGGCCACACATTTTTAGCTCAGTGTATTTTGTTATCTGCCACTGCTCTCTCATATTGACCTTTTTAAGTTTTCAAGTTGCTAATCAAACTGTTGTTCAGACTTCCAAACTATTCTAAGTTGCAGACTTCCTTCTCTGATTCGATGAAAATTATTTTAGATCACGTAATTTTGATTACTGTTAGTTCATACTATCATATAGATTTCTGGTTTTAATAATGACTATTGGAAAACATTCTCTGAAAATATGCAGATTTAAATGCAAATCTATCTATTTAGACCAGAGCATGGCCATTGCTAGGGAAAAGAGCAACTTTCTCCTATAGCAGTCCTGCTGATGCCTGTTATATACATATATACACATACATATCTTATGGCTACAAAACTACTTGAAAGCAGCAAGATGGCATTATTAACTTGCCACTCTGGAAATGACTCATACAAATGTAAATTCCCAAGTCAGTAAATCTTGAATTGCCAATGTCAAATGCTCAGTTAAAATCTTATGGATGCCGAAGATGTTGTTTGAGAGAGCCTTTCACCCACACCTCTTCCCCTAGATGCCTCCTCCTGTGTCCTCTGTTTGGGAGAAGCACTTAAGGGGCTCCCTGGAGCACAAGGCAAGGAGTGTTTTAATCCACAACATGCTGGAAAACTCTCTCCCAGGAGCTGGGTGACTTCTGTAACGATTTCAGCATCGTTTCCCAAAAGCACAGAGAACTTTAGGTCACAGCCTGCTCTCCCTCTTCCTTGAAACTTTCTTTTTCCACTAATGCTGGAGGTCTGTGGTCTACTTTGTCAATTTCTTTAGAGCAAAGAATATAATTTTCATAAGCTGACAGACCTAATTTACAATTCTATTAAAATGCTTAGATTTGCCCCAAAAATAAAAATTGGTACGTTACTCTTCCCATTTATTTCTCAAATCACAGCTGCTGCAATTCTAATACCAGTCACATCCTAATTTAAGTTGCTGAATCAAAAATAAACTTTTGGAAAGTATACAATTCAGTGTCGACTGTGATCAATGGCCTGTACTTGAAATATAAGCCACAGTATCCATATTTCAATCTTTTAAAATTACTTTATCTAAATACATTTAATCACTGTTTACATATGTTAATGCATTTAAGCTGCTTAAATATAGTAAGAGCTAGCCTTATTAAGTACAATAAATACAAATCTGCTACAAACTCTTCAAATCATATCTCACACAAAACTAAACGCTGGCTGCTCAAGTCATGTTTGAAGCAGATGTTCATCTTCAATTTGATAATCTGATTTATGGTAAATTAAACTCTTACATGAAAAGAAGCAATCTGCTCCCGGTCTAAAGGCTTTGTCACAGACAGCTGTCCTGAGATAGGGTTGATGATGAAGATGCCTGTTGGAGGCTGGTCAGCTCCTGGGCCAGTCACACTGTACCGCAGCGAAAGGCTTTTATCACGATCAGACCTAATCTGTGTGTCAAAAAAGATGAAGTTTACGTTAGCTAGAAACAAGTGCAGGATGGGACTGCTGCTGAGACAAGCAGCAGCTCTCTTTATTTTCTCCTTGCTGCTTAAGCTGAACCTGCAAAAATAATTATTCTGGAAATGGTACAGAGCTGGTATAAAGTCTGAAGTTTTCAACAGCACTCTTTGTTAGAAAGCTGGTCAATGAATATTCAGAAACATAAAATTATCTCTATTTCTCAGAATAAAAATGATTTGTGTTAAACAAAAACAAGTAAGAATTTTTAATTTAAGCAGAATCGCTTAGATCTTAGAGAAAACATATACTATCATAAAATTACACATAAAAGTCTAGTTTGTGTTTTTCCCCTTCTCCTATACCTTTCCACCCCAAAGCTACAGACTCTCTTCCACTACAGGCCAGCTCTTGAGAAACTTGCCATTTTTGCTTAGACTGAACTTCTTTCATCTTCCAAGGAAACAACTGAAGGGCAGTGTATCTGTGAGGAGAAGCTGAATCACCAGCACATACATCAAAGAGAACAGAGTGAAACTGTGTCCTATCAACCTGGGCTAATGTTCTGCCAAGTTCCAACAAACTGATCATGACCAGCCAGTACCATGGCTGGAAGACAGCCCAGAAGAGGTGCTTGGCTCCTTGCAATGGCCACTTCTGGGCAGCAGAGCCCTGTGGAATAGCTGCTGTCCTCACCCCATCAGATCCCATTCCCTTTGGTCCCCTGGTGTACTCTGCTTCCTGCTCACTCCCACACCACCCAAAACAAGGTCATCTTCCACCAGTACAGAAGCATACAGACAACTTAAACCCCAGGAAATTAGATGCATCCCATCATGCAGTGCAGAGGTAGCAACAAGAAACCAGCCCAAAAAGACTCTGATAAATGTCTGGATGATGAAAAAGCCATCATTTACACAAAATCTCTTCAAGAGCTCTCTGAGGGACACTGAAAGCACACTTCTATTAACTTCCTTACCCTAACTAATTCCTGAGGAAAAGGTCCTTTGGAATTTTCTGGTAGGTTGATTGGAGGAATAACCCAGTCTCTCTTCTGCCTCTTCAGAGGGCCGCTGTGCTTGTATTGTTGCCATGGAAATATGATTTCTTCAATTTTCCTTTGGTCCTTTCCCAGGTACAAGAAAAAATTAAGCACATGTTAGTAGGAGAATTACTAGTAGACATTATAAAGTAACTCAGGTACAATTACATAATTGACTGAAAGGCTGTCTTTCCTCTATGTTCATCAAACCGTTTTATTTGCATTCACAGTGCAGTTTGAAAATAACCAGTATCATTTACAACTGCACCGCAAAATTGTAAGAACCCTTTTTTCCTTACTTAACTAGGAGGAGAAAGGGAATTATAAACCATTTATAAGATGGCACTACTGTGTAAACTATTCTGCACTTTCTGAGAAGTAGTTAATATTTTGAAGAATTTAATAGTATATGCCTTTATGTATTTCTCATTAGCTAGAGCTTCAGTTCAGGTAATGTGCTACTGTACACTAAATTTAGATCTGGGTGTGCTATAATGTAATTTGAGTTCCAAGTGAAGTTTAATACATACTGCTAAGGAATGTCTCAAATATTTATGACCCTATTAAATGCCATAGAATTAATGCTGTAATTATTTTAAACCTATGTCAGCCATGATGGATGCAGTAGATGACCCACTTTACACACTGGGCATTAATCTCTGCTAGGTGTCAACATTCCCTTCCTATTCCCTTCTATATCTGCAGTCATTTCATCCTTTGGATGACAGCACACACAGCTAGCTTGCTTAAGGTTGGAAACAGGGCAACAGAAACATTTTCCAAATCTTTTAAAAGAAGAACTTTTTTTTTAATCTAATCGACTACCTCACAGAGTATGAACGGATGCCCAACTGAAGGCCAGATTCTACTACTCTGCACCCGGTTGATGGTAAGGATACCTGAATAGTGTCTTTGGAATAAACAGGGCATGTTCTGGCACATCTAAGCATCTGCTCTTTTACTACGCTTCCATGAACAAAATGACAGTATTTCCATTGTTAAAAATATGCCTTAGCAGATTTAACACAATCACCAAGTAAGCAAACAAAAAACCGAGGATTACACAGCAGTAGTCTCCAGTGTGTTCTCAGGAAAAATGTCTTGCATAACCACATTACCTATTTTGACATTATGCTTAAATCTTTAATGTTGTACCTATTGCAGGTATGTTAATCTATGAATAAATTTTGTTCTTTATCTGTAAACTAAGCACTTCTCCTTCACTAAGGAGAAGGCAATAAACAGCAGGCAACAGGCAATATAACAGGAAAAGGCAGACAACCTAATATGCTTTTCTAAAGTAAATACATTGCTAATTGCATATTGCTGTGTCTGATTTTTGTTACCATACATGGTTTATCCCATGGCAGCTTCCAGCAGAGGGAGACTATCTTCCTTATCAAGTAGTGCTGGAATCATGAATAATTTACAATCTCCAATTTGATTATGACAGGACAAGACAAAGCCAATATTCCCTGCCAGAAGTGCTTTCCTACTTACTGCTGTAAATCTACAGCTCCCATCTAATGAATGTGACTGATGCATTCTATCACAGATTTGTTTATTTTGCGGTTATATTTAACCACTTGAATAAATACTACAATACTTTCAAGCAATTTAAAATAAAGAAATGGCTGTGTGAGACTTAAATTCAGGTATAAATCTCAAGCTGTACAAACAAAAATCCCAAACATAAAGAATTCCATACAGTTAAACAGGCATGTCTTTCCATACCTTAGCAAAACTACAGAATAAAAGACTATAGAAGTTCCTTCTAAAGCTCCAGCTTTGCATGCACTAGGCATCCATTAATAAGCTGGTTCATGGAGAGATGCACGACAGGCAAAATTAAACCCCTATTTTTAGGCCTCTTTGTGGAGATACATTTATACAGGCTGCATTTAGCTGTTGTTTTACCTTTTCTGAAGCCCCTGTGAAGGCTGGTTCAGCAGTTAGCTTCACTCTCATTTGCCATTCCTGCTGGGTTTCCTTGTCTTGAGCAGACACAACAAACTCTGTGGGCTCTGCTGAAAGTTGAAAGCTTCGCTCTGCATAGACCACACCATCTTCACCTACTCTGAAATCTTCTGGCTCACTGCTCCCAAAGTGTATTTTTTTGTTTCCATCACAGCTTCGAAACCTCACTGTAAAACAGACATAAAATGACAAACAAAAAAAATTGGAAAAGCAGCCCACTTGAATTCACTGTGACATAAAATGCACTAAGAACAAACTCAAAAGCAGAGATACTTAACTTGTTGCTGCTATTATCACATGCAATTATGAGTTAAGAGCTGTACTTTAAGGGTCAGTCCACACCACATAACAATGATATTCTTCTGTGGACTGCTAGGCAGAGATTTTAACCCCAGATAGGAACAGTCTCCCTCTACAGATTCACCCCACCACCAGCAAGAAAACCATCTCCTTCCATGTCCTATGCTACATTTCAGTTGGTTGCCGGTCAGTGGCTGCGAGAATTTGCATCTCAAGCCTTACAAAGATCCAGTCAAGCGGATTCATTAAAAACACTCAAAAAATTTAATTACACTGCAACCACAACTGCAACCACAACCATGCTTCCAGCACCTTCTCTGCCACTGGGAGTAAGGCAGAAACTCAGAAATATGTTAAAAACATTAAATTCTGTGCCCACATCAGCCTGAGATTGAGCTGTGATGTCATCTTAGGAAGATTACTTACGAGCTGTGGGAGTTTCCTCGTACCTCACTGACAAGATGGAGGAGGCCGTAAATACCTCACAGAGAAAACCTAAGTTAAAGACCTTGAGTCTTTGTTTTGGGTTGTAGCTCTTGTTTGGTTGGGGTTTTTTAGTTTGTTTGGTTTTTTTAAGCTATATTATGTACCACACGTCCCTTTATCTACTTAGGAATTACCTATTCTTGTTTAATTCCCTCCCTCCTTCCTTTTCTCATGTCTGAAAGACACACACTGGAAGAAGTCTGTAAAACCCAATGTATAGAGAATTATGTGATGTGCACAAAACAGAACTGGTAACAGGTTACTGCCTTCTCTATCCAATTCTTTTCACCACCATTTATCTCCTGGGTTACTGCAAATAATAGTAAGTAAAAAAATCAAAGTGTGCTTTTATAACCAATGATCACTCTTTAATGTTTCCAAAGCATTATGAAATATTTTGATTGTATGGGCAATAGAAGTGCAAAATACCATTATGAAGGTTGTGCTGAAATCCACATAGTGAAGATGAAGATGAAATGAGGCTTTATGCCTCATTTCAGTTATTGGACTTTTTATACTGTGCTAAACCATGCACAAACTATTTAGCTTCAAAACCTAAAGGTCCTTCTCAAGAAAAATCACTACGAAATGTCATGCATCATATCTTTCTTCTGTAATGCACTGTTTCCAGGAAGGTACTGAAAAGAATCATACATTTTTGTATTTGAACTTCAAGGACCACGCTGATGACAGACTAAATTTCTTTCCTTATTGCACCCTTTCAGTTATTTCAGATATCTAGAATCCTCCACTTGCCCTCTCCTGACAGAAAAGACTGTAATTTAAAAGGGGCCACCAGACACAAAAATGAGACAAAGCAAAGCACTGCTCTAAATAAATAATACAGCATCAACCTTCTTAATTTTAATCTTGCTGGACTAGGCAGGGATACTGCTCTTTCCAGGCAGATCCCAGAGTTCAAAGGTCTTTTCCTGTGAAAGGCCAGCTTTATCTTGGGGAGAAGAGCATGGCCTGTCCACAAAGCACTGAGCCCTGGAATAACAGATCTGCCTGGGTGGAAGGCTGAAGCCTCACCAGCAGGGCTGCTCCTGTGATCCTCCTTGGAGAGGTTGCCTCTGGTTTTCCTCATAAGCAGAGAGAGTGATTTTCTAAAATTCTAATAAACACTCAGCCTCTCGCATAAGTTTTCATATATTTAAGCAATTCCTATGGCTCCTCAAGTCCACAGGCTACAGGTCTGCAGAATTTGGAGAAGGTGACAGATTCTCTGATTTGCTGTTCACACGGGAGAAGAAAATTGAAAGGCACAAAGTCCAGATCCCAGATGTTAACCATCCCATTGACCTCCCACCTTTTTCAACATGGGCCTTGCAGCTTGAGTTGGCTCACTGCAACACTATGGTGAAATGCAATGGCCAGCTGATAAAATGCATGATTCTAAGCCAAGAATATAAAACTACTACTTAAAGCAACTATTCCAGTATGTAGAAATCATTACAGCAGTCTTAATTCTGTAATTCTGACTGGCCCACCTTCAGAGCTGGGTAGACTGTACTGCCTAGCACAAAAATAAAAAGATGTCCAAGAAGAGCTTATTCAAAAGTCCCTACATTTAATGATACAAGAACTTAATGACTAGACTATTAAACAGTGCTATTTGTACTTGGTTACAGAGGCACAGACCACCCAAGCCCCAAGGATGGAGGAAGATGAGCATCCTTGAAATGCCACCAACTGTTCACAAACAAAACTCTTAGAAACAGCTCACAGTTCATGTAAGTCAAAAAACCCAAAAAAACACCAGCCAGCAACATAACCCATAGCTCTGTGCCTCTGTTAACCTCTCATCTCAATCACAACTGCTCTCAATGTCAGCTTTTCAAAAGAGTGTCTTGACCAGAAGGATGAAGAGCAAAGCCAGCTCCACCTCTGGCTCTTCTAAGACTTATTTCCGAAAACTACAAGAGTGGAAAGAGAATGAAGATTAATCTAAACATTGATCATTACTGGTTTTCAAAAAGGTGAAAGCTAAAATGAGTATTTGTCATTATGGTCCAAAAGACTAAGATATCACAACAATATTTTATAAAAAATTATTTCCTAACTATCACACAGTAACAGAATATGTTCACATTTTAGATATTCAAATTCATAAAGAAGAAGACTTCTTTCCCCCCATCTCCTTACATAGATACTCCAGCAGCACAAAAATAAAACCAAAAAAAACCACCCTGCTAGCCACTTCATTGATATTCTTCCTCCAGGCGACTGTGTATTATCAAATTCAATGACAATCCCTTCCTCTGACAGTATCCTGGTAAAAACACATAAAATTGTCAATGTGAGAATTATTCTCCCTTTGCAAGGAGCACACATTAACGAATTATAGTCAAGTACAACCATCTATAATTAAATTCCCTTGACAGAGTACAGGTTGTGCAGTAGCTACTCTCCCCCAACCACATGGTTATCAGTCTTGTAAATTTGATTTAGATCACTTTGCTTCATTTTTCAGTGTTCAACTAGTATGAACAAAGAGTGATTTCTGACAGTAGGTTTTAGGCAAAGATTTTTTCTTTGCAAAAATGCTACAGGAAATATTTTTTTTACTGTGAATAATGACTGCTTATGCAACCATGTTCTTTTCTAAAAACCACAGGAAAAGGGAGGCATGCTTTCCCCAAGTCACTTTATGTTGACAGATCAATCACAAATTCTTTTCCACTTAAAAAAAGGTTAACTAGATATAACCTCTCTGCAGAATCTTAGTCACTTTATATGCAATAGAAAGAGTAATCAAGTATCTGATTTTACGGCTTTTTAATAACGCTCTGCATAAATGATCGGATATGAGTACCAAAATCCGTAAAAATAACTCATGGATTTTTAAGTATTTCTAAGTATCCTGTGCATCTTCTGAAAGTACCTGCTTTTCAGAAGTATATTACTTGAAAGCCCCAGGAAGTATTCAGTCAAATTCAAATATAACTGTTTCAGTTCTAAAGAGAATACCTTTGGTCATATCAAAGTAGTAATATGCAACATGAGAGTAAACGCACTTAGTTCACAGGCTCAGAATAATGTTGCGCAAAAGGATTTATAAAAGTAGGGTCTTTAAACATTGGAAAAATTGTATTTAGTACTAGCATATGATTATTATAAAATATTATACCCTAAGACAAAAGACCATTAATACCCTAATTTGAGTCTTTTCTTCTCCTAAAACCAAGGCAAGTATATTCTATTAAATAAAGAATAAAAGAGGACCTCTGAGACCACAACACTGTAAAATGAAAATCTACAGCTCCATGGTATTAAAGGATGCTTTCAGTTTAACACTCTTGCATGGAAGTAATTACAACGTATACATATACGTGTGGCGTACAAAACGTTAAGAACTAGACATGCAAATTCATTTAAAGTGCACTAGAGATCACCACCACTCATGCTCAGGTCTAATGAGATAAATGATTCATAGTATCTATAAAACACATGTCTAACCTCATGTACCTTACTGGTAATCTTCAATTACCTAGAACCATTTCTAAGACAATGAAACCCTTTTTTCAGCTACTCATGTTGGTTTGCACTCTTTGACAACCTGCTTCTACTCTTTTTGTCTTAGGCAAATAATATCAGAATTACTTGATCCAAAAAAGGACTGAGCAAAAAATTATACGATGCGCCATATTAATAACATCAATTTTTAATGAACATATTATTTGTGTGCAATACAGAATATTAATACAGAATTTTCATCACTCATTTTGATCGTGAGACTGAATTTGCCATCTGCACTTAGAAAATATTCAAGTCACTTCTAGATAACATCCACACGCATACAAGCAAACTGGTGTGCTTCCTTCCGTAAATTTGTTGGAACGCTACTCCTCTCGAATGCTCTTCTCAATGCCTAAGCATCAACCTCAAGGCAAAGGCTCACTTAGCAGACATTATGGAAATTGCAACAAATGCCAAGTGCTAACAACACATACACTTCAGCAACACAGTTAAGAGTGTGCATCATAAAAGAGAAAACCTATGGCTATTTAATCCACTTGGGATCGTTTCACAGCAAACAAAATAAATAGAATAAGAAAGTTTCTTAGGTACAACTACCTACTAGATACCTCTTTTACCTCTGATAGAATGAGAAACTATATGGAAACATTCTGCTTGAACTGTCTAGCTATCGGCATACTTAATATCGGAACACTCTCCAAGAACACTCTGTATTTAACAAGTCTTTACATCTCAGAAACAGGAGATAACTACACGAGAAATCCCACATAACGTGCCCCCGCCCCCCCGCCAATAAATTAGTAATTTATTCATACTGGTTACTTCTGTATCTGTAAGATGATCTGTTAGTCCTACTGACATACTGCACATGCTCATATTTCAGTTCATGGCTTGTTGGAGTGACATGTGTAATGCCCATGAGACATCCTTTACTCTAATTATAGATGACCTTCAAAAGAACTGGGTTTTTGACATCCTAGTGAACTGTTATAATCACAAAGAACTAAAGTACATTCTAAATTGCCTTTTCCATCAGCACCTTTAAATTTAGTCTGATTCTAGAACTTCCTGAAACCAGCTTGAAATATTATTAAATATTATTTAATATTTGATTTTCTGATACGTGGGTTGTCCACACCAGCCACAAAAATGTTGTTTGCACCAGTAAATGGAGAAAATTAGCTACTGAAATTACTGAGTCAAAATAAATACGAAATATAATCAGGTTATTTTAGGCAATGGCATTTCCCTACCTGTACTGTAATTCAATTTGTCATTATATCCTTTAGAGATACTTCCATACAGCAGCGTTGTTTCTAAAAGGTTCTTCTAGTCTTTTTTTCTAATCTCTTTTTCTTTTCTACTTTTATATTTATGCCCTGTAGTTTATCCCATACTCCAGACCATCCAAAAATCTCAAAGCGCTACTCATTTTGAGCCTTGCTGGAGTAACCAAGCTGTGACACTTGAAAAGAAAGCTGGCTGTCAAAAGACAGCTACTTATCAAGCCTGCTAATGCAAGAACTACTTCTGAAAACCTCTGCCTTGTGCTGAGCACTGTGTTCTACCATCCCAGCCCACTACGAGTAGAGGGCTGCTTCAGCAGGTCACACAAGCCCAACTGGAGTTTTGCCACTTACTAAGGGCCAAATACGGCCATTTGCTTCTAATTCCGATTTACACTTGTCTTCACCGTCTTTACAACCTGGTTCCATGGGTAAGCCTGGTTATGAAGCTCTCAAGCAGCGAAGAAGTGTCACATCAGGTTTCAACTGAGGTAAAACCAAGGATGTATTCAAGCTATTTATAAACTTTAGGTGTTTCATGATATGACTAATAGCAGCTTAACTTCTCACATTTCCATGCTGAACTGTTTGCTAATTGTCTATTCAGTTAGGAAAACAATAATTAAGACGAAAAGTGATTTGCAAAAGTTAGGTTTAATTCATATTGTACACTTTTTTCATGAATTGAAAGCAGTTCGAGTGATCTGCAGCAGGCATTAGGTAAAACCTAGTACTAATATATGACTTTACTCTAAGGAATTAGGATGTTAAGTAAGTAGTCTACTGCACAAAAGTGCCAAGTTTTTATAAAAATTGTATGTTATGCTGGTAAAAATAATCTGTACTGGTTACTACAACTATGATTCAATGTAATTCTGTCCTGCCCCACTCCTGAGACTGCTAGTTCTAGACAGATAAATATCTATGTTTCCTAAAATAACATACTTTCAAAGCAATCTGGCAGTCTACATGACAGAAGGACACCAGACATGAACCTCCCTCTCTCCGCTTCTGCAACATACTTTTTTTCATTCTTAATTTGTACAATTTCTGTGAAATTTTTTCTTTTAAAGTATTTGTTGCAGGGTACAATTGGGAAATATTAAAGCTTACTACATTACAGGATTGCCTCCTCATGAACCCTAATAATTTAAACATTAAGGTCTATTTTTAAAGTATTTTATTTCACAGGTACCTATCACCAGACTGCCTAATTCCTGCATTCACAGGGAAAGACTCACACAGTTCTTTAATAAAATGCCATCTAGTTTCCAGTTCCCATAATCCTCTTTGTTTACAGAACAAAGTCGTAACAGGCATGCCAGAATGAAAATGGGGATAATGTTCTTTCTATTCGATAGAAATGCCTCTGCAGCTTTTCAGTACGGGAATACCAGCCATCAGCAAAACACAGGACTGGTATCTCAAACAGAGTCCAAATTATATCTGATTCACTGACCCTTTTCAGTCCTTGCCTCTGCCACTCACTGGCACAAAGATCTATGCTTTCACACCCCTTTTGTCTTTATTTTAGAAAAAATAAAATGTACAAAAAGAGAATAATCGTCTTCAAGAGAGAAAGTACTTATATTTCGACAACTGCTTTTGTTTTAAAACACAAAAAGGTTTCTTTCCATTTTCCTCCACTCTGTATTGTTTAAGGCAGTCTCACTATAGATGAGCCTACAGGCCCCTGCAGAGTTCCGCACCAGCTTTTTTCCTAAACGATGCTAGCTGAAAAAAACTCAGTAATAAATGTCATTTCTGTACTCTGGAGTATGCAATGCACCTTTAATACTTTCCCAAGTATACCATTCTACACAGTAATAAAAAGAAGGATTAAACACTAATCTCTTATACCCATAATGCATCAACTGACTACACCTGCTAAAATCCAATTTGGTAATTAAAAAATGTATCTACTGAACAGTCAAACCAGGAGACTAAAGGGAAAGTACTGTCTCTGCAGATAGCTAGCAGAAAGCAGTTTCAAAATTGAGGCACTTAACACAAACCTGTTTTTACCTCTATTCATTTTTATGTGACCTTAAGCAGTGTAAGAAACAAATACCTACAATTAAGGTGCAGCAATTAAAGGGCAGTTTTTGTGCTACAGTAATGACTTAAATATCTAGTAAAAACTAGATAAGCTGCTTTGCCTTTTAGTCTATCTTTAGAAAATGCCAAAAAAGTTAGCTCTTTTTTTTTTCTTTTCCCTCACTAGCAATAAGGAAAGTGAGAACAGAGAATAGATGCTTTTATATGTTCTCTTTGCTAACTGTTCTTGGCCTGAAGTCTTTTTAGGCTTCAGGTTTCAAGATTTTTTTCCTAGCTCTTCTCTCTTTCTTCCTTATTGTTCCTTCTCCCCGCCTCTCCAGGTGTTCTGTTTTCTAGTTTCTTTATATTTTATTCCCTGATGCTCCCATTTTTCCTGTCCCCTCTTTCAACTGCGCTCCTGACAAGAGGTGCTGAGGTGTCGGAGCGTTGCTAATTTCAGGCTGCATCTTAGGCTTGGAGCACACCCAGGCAGAAAGATCACTGGAGGGCTATCTTTACAAAAATAAACAAATTAACTAAATAAATAAATATCCGGGCTCCTAGAGTTTCTGTAAAGAGCCAGAACTTGCTGAAATATCAAATGGGTGCATACTTTCAAATGAGCTGATGATCTGTTTTACAAATTCAACCGGTCAGCAGCTTTAAACAGTGGCTTAAGCCCCCACACTAAAAGGGGTTTAGGAACAACAGCAGAACATAGGAGAGAAGCATATATCACTTTTAGGCAGTGTGTCGCTTCTTACCATGAGAAGAAATACAACAAAATAAAATTAGGGATTTTTCTCACTAAATTACAAGACTGCTCAGGCAGAACTGAGTATTGTATTTGCACTGCATTGCATCAAAAAAATTCCCAGAACTGACAAAATGGCATTGATCCTCTCAACAATCCTGCCTCCCATTAAAAAAAAAGTCTTGAAAGATGCAGGAAAATTTAATGTTTTGTATTCTGCTGCATACTCCAGGATACCACCTGTTTCTTGAGATCACATTTTGCAGTCCCTTCCATGTGGCTACGGATGCTTCAAGGGGAAGGGGACAACTCTCCCTAAACTCGCCTTTCAGCTTCACAAACCAGCTCACATTTGAATGCAGTGACCTTCCCCAAACACCAATACAGATTCTCCTCTGCTTCCTTCCTTCCTCTATCTGGTCTGCCTAACACTGGTGGCTTTTGTCACTCTCCCACATGTCATTCCTCTGGGCATGCTATGGTCTAATTTTCCAAAGCTGCAATTATTCTTTATGACTTTTAAAAGGTCCTTAGTCATACTCTAGTTACTGCGGCAGCTCTGTGTGCCACTTATTTCCTAGAAGACGAACACTGTTATCCTCTGGGGGAAACCTGGAGAACCTTCCAGCCAACAGAGCTGGATACGGACACAACTGCACCAGCATTCCCACCGCAAACAGCAGGCACAGCTGATCTCAAACCAGAACCACCCTGTTACACAGGGATGCTCATTTCCTTAGCAAATGGGTAACGGTGAAAAAATACCCTGCTTGAACACTGCGCTTTTGTATTAAACAAGGGCAAGAAACCTGCCAGTTGCCAAAGGGGGTGGAAGAGACAGCAGAGACAGCCCAGCAGTATTTACACTGATGTGGCTAGATAGCAATAAAAATCATAAATCCCATGGATTATACTATCACTGGATCATGTCCAGCAGGCCTCAGGCAGACAACTAGTTGGCATGGAAGCTTAATAGTATCTAGTCAGACCTCCGGTTTTCATCATTATTATTCTTAAACAGAGATATCTCACCTTAAAAATTAGAAAAAGCTCTTGGTGACTGGCGCAAGCTAGTACACAGTATTTCACAGCCAGGCCACAGTAGTGCTGCCCATAACAAAGCAAAGGACTCAAAAAGTTGTATGTCTATCCCATTATGAGGGAGTACCTATGGGTGAAAGTAACTCCAAAATGGGTATTCACTCTCTCTGTGTATCGCTTTCAACATTTAAAACAGCAAAGGTGACATGCTAACTAACTGATTATCATTAAAGAGGGGGAAATATCAAGAGAACTATCAGGAAAATGCCTGATTTCACATATTTGAAGATTATTATTTGAGTTGTTCATAGAATCTTGTTACAGCATCTCTCCAAATACGCCTCACATTCCCCCTTGATCCAATATATGTGTGTAGATACCTTAAAAATAAATGAAGAACCACTAGCACTAGAATTAGACTGAATTAGAAATATATAGGAAATTACTTGACATTGCTGACCATGGAAGCTCACCTAAAACACTGCAACATCACTGGGAAACCTTAATGTTGTCATCAGTCCACACATGGGAGCAAAGAGTAATTAGTACATATATTACGTATTTTTCCTCATGAGCTAAAATAAGTGCAATGGTCAGAAAAAAAAAATCCAGTGCTGGAATACTTTCCTGTGACTGGCACTTAGTGAATGCTCACAAATGATTATTAATTATTTTTATCTTCTTGGTTGACTACCTAAACCATATTCTCAACAAGATGAAAATCGCCCATCCTTGCTAGGTCACCAAATATCAACAGCACAAAAGGAAAAACATAAGAGGAAGAGAAACTTGGCCTTTTTGTATCTATGCTATAGAGTTGGGACCTCAGACTTGAGTGTTTTCAAATTACTATTTTATTCCATGTAAGGCCTGCTTGACTAGGTAAATTAGACAAACACTGGCTGCAAGCAGAAGTAGGACTGTTGCTTCATGTTTGACTGCACCATACAGCACAAACTCTTTAAAATGACCAACATGAGGTTACTTGTGTACAGCTGACACAGTGTAAGTCAAAATTTAAATGACGCTACTTTCCTTCAAAATTGTTGACTTTCTTTGAATATCTTGTCTAGGGATTACAAAATTACGAGGCTCAGATAATCCCCTTAAATTCAAATTGACAGTAACAGAATTGACAGAAATAAAAGAGGCGTTACACCAGGAAAAAAACACTGATAAAAAAAACGTTTTCTTCGTAAAATGCAGACAAGCGTGACAGCAGCACAACATGGTACCAGGATTAATATAGGAAGACGAAAAAAAAAATAAATCCTTGGATACAATTTGCAGACAAATGAGAGAAATACAGACAGACTTCATTCAAGAGGGAACTTTCAGTACAGCCGCTGCAAAATTAAGACATACTTCAGGATTCTATGCCAAAGCACGGCTGTGCAAATTTATGCCATTTATTCCAGGTGGAAACAGAAGAGACAGACCTGGCTGAACAGACTCTTGTTTTACAATAGTGATTCAGTCTAGTCACAGAAGAACAGAGAAGGAGATCTTCTGATATATTCGAAGATACTCTTCCTGTGATAAATGCAGCTTTTTTTCTTTTTTTTTTTTAAGTCTAGACTTTCCTGTGGGCCTTGTGAGCACAAAACACGAGACACTTGACATTCAAATTGTGTTACATTGGAATAATGCCTGAAAATAGCAGGGGCTTGACTGATTGAACTAGAACTGAAAATTCTACTTTTAGCAAAGCCTAAGGATGAGAGCAGGGTATTACCTTTCTGAACCCCTTTGCTGGATTGAACAGTTACATGAGCTTTGAGACCAAAGATTACAGTTATAAATATCTCAATGAAAACCCCACATGTGATAATGGCTCCTAGAGGGAATCATTAGGATTCATTTCTGGATGTGGCAATTAACCTATTACTGTCTGAGTCAAGGCTATTTTGCTGAAAAGCACTGAGCTATTTTACTCTACGCAGTCTTGATTTTTCAATTACTAGTCACGACATTCTAAGTTTCTTAATAAAGATTACACAGCAACACCCTCCAAATGCCCAGACTGCATCCCAAGTGTCTGGGGATTATTTCTACAGCAATCGGTGTAATGGGACTGATCCCTGACTAGGAGTCCTACGTACAAGTTGGAAATTGTAATAACTTCTAACATTTAGATGAATCAAACATGATCCAAATACCTGAACAATGGAAACACTCAGTGGTAACTTGCAGAATCAATGCATCACAAAAATGAAACTACGTTTTCCTTTAGAAACCCAAGTACTGTATTATGCCAATAGAAAGGCACTCCTTGCTTTGCTTACCAGAATACTAAATATGCATTTCCAAAAGGAATCTGAATGGAAAAGCCCCATTGTAATAAACATTTTAACATTTCAATAGCTATTTTAACTGCCATCTGTATTCCTCTCAATTTTCCTCAAATGTTTGAGTTCCTCAAAAAGGCACCTGTGGCATTCACTCATGAGAACAAACATCTCTTTTCACTTCCTCTTCCCAAAAAACAATGCCAGTTTGCAAAGGGAATAAAGAAAGCCATGCTACACTTGCTATATACTTCAAAAATACTACCCAGTGTGTCCTACAGTAATGACTGCTCATCCAAAGATATTTTTCCTTAGGATAAGCCTTACCATGAACATCTTGTGCAAGATCACTGAAATGCTGTACTTTGATGGCTAATATAAGCAGATTCATGATCTATCTAAAAGATTGTTAAAGTTACTCAAGGCAAAATTCTTTCCTTTCTTGGTGCACGATGCACAGTTCCTCATACTACACTCTAGATGTGTCTTTGTATGCATCTGAAAATGCTTTTGGTCCATAAATGCAGTAGTGTCACCAACAGAGAGAAGACAAAGTCATTCACTGAAACAGCATTCTGAGTTTCTGTTGAAACAAAACTGCAGAGCATGAAATAGAAACCTGTCATCAGATGCTGCAAGTCTGACATTCATCAGTAGCAGGTAAAAACTGCTCTCTCCTCTCACCTCTGTCTGAGGGAACTGACAGCCATCTGCATGCAGGTGTGGCCAGCCTGCATCCGTAGGCAAGGACTGGACTCTCTGCAGTGATGTTTAGGATCTATTTCATTAGTGTTTAGGGCTGTGTTCTAGGAAGTTTAAAATAAAACAACAGCAAACAAAACTACACCAAACAAGGCAAGAAAAAAACCCACCAAAACAAAAACCCCAAACTAATCCAACACAAAAAAACGACAAAACAAATTGTCCCCTCACACATGCACACCCTGAAAATAAAAATAAAAGCCCCCAAAGCTAAATAGTTTCTATTCATTTCAAGTAATTTCAGTGCAGGTATTCTCCACTACTTTTGTACTTTCTATTAAAAGGTGCACATTGTAACCGGAAGATAGATTCCTATTTACATCACCCTACCCCAATTTATAGTACAGGTGAGGAATGCAATAGCCCTCAGGAGGAGGCTCCCAAGGAACACAGCCTGAGAGCCTGCAAACACAGGCTCAGTAGTTGTCCAAAAGGCACTATCCAGAACATACAGCATCACATCTTCAGCTTTGTTTGGACAGGTTGCTCACAGTCCCTGTACTGCAGATGCTCCTGCCCAGTGGAGTCTATGTGGCTGGTGTAACATTTTGATGAGGTAATCAGACAGGTTAGCAAGCAATATAATCAATTTGATCTGCCATCTCAGCTGAGCACTGGGAGTCCAGAACAACTCTTATTTAAAAGTTAGGCAATGCCTACAGTAAATGAGTGATGTGTTATTTTGATTTGCCTCTCAGGGCTCAAGATCGTGGTATCTAAAGCTCACCTTCCCATGAGAAATAGATTTCTGCAAACTAAAAGCAGCCTCTCCTGCAGCAGGAACAAGCAGCAAGTGAAACGGAACAGATCTGACCTTACAATAAACATCTGAGCTACATTTTAAAATACTGGCACTGAGATGTTATTACTTTACTTTGATATGCTGCCAAGGGAAAGCAAAGAGCCATTGAAAATTGAACTTCATTTTGAGGTCCTGTCCATTTTTCAATAATCCTTGTGATACTGTGTACATAACTTAAGGATGTTACAAAAGGCAACATACTATGATGTCATAAAATAATAACATTCATGTGAAGGTCTTAACAGATTCATGCTTAGTAGTGTCATAAATCAGAAAAATTACCAAGGAACATACACATGATGCCACAAATGAAATGCGTACGGTACCCTGGGTATGGAGAAAGGCATTTGGGTAAAATGAACATGATTTTTGGCTCACAAGCACACAACATGGCTGCTGTTCCTTATTAGAAGTTAAAAATTTATAAAATTCACTACAACGTGGATTTTTTTGTTTTATAAATGCAGAGATGCCATTTTTAATGTGCATCTGCCAGCATTTTGTACATTATAGTCATAACTTACAGATTTTCAAAACAAATGGTATAACCAATCTATATGGTTTTTCCTTAACTCCTTTATTGCTGGATGTCTCCAACACACAATTCAAATTTTTCTTTGAGGACCGAGGTAACAGAGTAACTTGAGACATCTGAAATTTTAGTCACGGAACTGAGATTTATCTGTGCTGCTCTCAACAAGCCCCCAGGATAAAAATCAGTAACTGCATTCAATCTGTTTACGAATCACATTCAACTGTCTCATGTACCCCTACATAACTCTGTTTTTACAGTACTTTACCGCCAGATCCAACAGACTTCTGCACTTTTGCCAAGTATTGCAATGTTAACTTGTTTTGGTATTAATTAATATCTTTAATACTGCTTGACTCCACCATGTGTTTTCTTAGACTGCCTTCTCACACATGACACAACCCAATTCTCTGCCTTCACATTTTTCAATTCCATGTCTGCAAGAGGTGCTTGCCACAAAATGTGTCCACGTTTTTCAGGGCAGTACAATTGCTACATAGGTGCTTATTCTATCATTCTCCCAAATGGGAAAGATGGAGAGAGAATAAAAAAATTCTCTCAAGGTAGCAGACCCAATGGTCTTCCCAAAATCTTGATGCAGGGTGGCAGAGCCAAGACAAACAGCAATGTCTTAAGCAAAAGCATTTCCCTTACCTGAGAAAGCTTAACTCACAGTATTTTAGTAGACAACAACATTGGACACATCACTTCTTTCCACTATTCTGTCAAATGCATTCTCCCCATCACAACTAGAGATGCTGTTATCTAACAAGGGATGAAGAGCAAACACAATTCATGCTGTATTTACAAAAAAATCAGAAACAATTCTTAATTCTAAAAAGCAGGCAAGACCTAAGTTCAGAAGACTTCCACAAAGCAATCAGAATTCAGCACAGAAAGTCTGTAAAGAAAATTTGAAAGTCATAAAGTAATTAAAAAAAAAAAAGTCATGAAGTAATTTAAAAAAATTAATGAGGCAACACAACACTACTCTCAAAACACTGTCCTGAAAATCTGTCACCATTTAAACTATGTACAGAAATCTCTGTTTATTTAGAAAAAAAATAAATGGGTATGATTCGTGTCAATGTTTCCTCTCTCGGCAAAGAGAACCATTCTTTCTTTGTAGCCTCATCAGGTCAAAAGCACAGGTGAGCTTGTGATTCTCACTGATTTGAAGGAAAAACTAGATGTTTAAGATCAAAAAAGCTATCTAATTTCTCTAGATGAAAGTGGAAAGGATGCATCTTTTCCTCAGAACGTTTTCTCACTCATGTAGCACTTTTTATTTTTTAAATATTTGCCAATATTTGATACTTTTATTCACTGTGGTCATCAGCTGCAGAAGGCTGAGATTTGAGAGTTTTTTTATTAATGTAAAAAAGCTGGCTTTGTCCTTTACTTTTTTCATCTGAGCCTGAAACACATTTAGAAGTCCTGGCCAACAAATGTATATAACTTTGAATTAGAGAACTGGCTCATCAGAACTAAACACCGTTTGATTTTGATACTGCTTAATGCTGTGTTTTAAATTATTACTGTTTCCCAAAATTAAATTTACCAAGTTTTTAAAAGGTGCATTTAGGTTTCCTGATATAGGACTTTACTACATTTATGGACCAATAGCCAAGTCTGCACTTCTTATCTGCTCATTAACATCATGCACATATAGTAATGGTTTGACTATTTCCTTTTCTTACCATGGATAATAAATTCAAATAAAAACAACACCCAAACTTTTTAAGGGCTTCAAATGCAGCTACTATAAAACATGATCTAAGGTAAATAAAACCATCCAGTAAAGCAGGCAGGGAATGACCCTATCCCCCACCACTACTAATGCTGCTTTACTGGGTAACCCCAAGGAACATCACTCCCTGGTCAATCAGGAGGAATTTCCCTGCAGATGGAGGTGGAGAGGTGAAAGGTGGGGAGGATCCGCTGGTGCCACAGCTGAGCTGGGCTGTTTTACACTGCACAGGGAAAGCACCATCTGAACCTACACATAAGCAGTTTCTGCTCCTCCTATAATTGCTACAAACCACTGTCTTTCCAGGCAAGAGAAGCCATCTCAGTCTCTGCTCAGATGAGGAATTTATGCCCTGACCCACAAACACAGAGCTCAGGAATACATCATCAAACACCACCCAAACGCTGTAGCCCTGAGTTTTCCTGCGACGCTGCAGGCACAGCTGTGCCACACAGGCCGGAAAAGAGGTCATGCAGGTCAGCAAAATATTAATGGCAGCAAATTTTTAGTGACTATTTTGTTTACTGTGCAAGTGGCTTTTGACTACGAGGGGTGGCAATTCTTTCCAGCTTGCCTTTGGGCAGTGAGAGCTACAAAAGCATTTGTACTTGACTAGTGTCTAGGGAAATCGGCGGAGTCCTAGGTCTGTTTATCAAGTCTGCCAAGTTCTGTAATATGTGTGGCACACACTTAGTTATTTCCCTCTCTCCTCCCTCACCAATTATTCTATGTAACGTGTCCAGGAAGAGTGCTAAGCATGCCAGTTCAAAAGCAAACAGAAAGCAGGCAAGCAAATCCCTCCAAAACTCAGTATTTAGCAAGCTGTTTCTGCAAAGGTTTACAAGTGGAGCAAGAATCTGCTCTGGCCTTCAAAGCAAACCACAAGGCCACAGAGACTCCTCATGAGAAAAATCTCTCTCAGGCGGAAGATTTGCATGGCAAGTTGAAGGAGGCCCTATATGGCTGAAAAATAATTTTATTTACAGCTAGGCAGAAGTTAAGTGACAGACCCCACTAGCAGGCATTACTGATGATAAAAATAGAAGCATGGATTTGTAAAGTTTATTTATGGGCCATCGTGTAGTTTATGCTGTACCACTAGTACATGTTAAGTAAGAAATTATAACACAGTTGGTGACAACGGAGAGTAATTTCATACTAACCTGAAACAATCAGTTTTCTTTACCCCAACCATTACCCAGGAAAAAGTGGATTTTTTGTCAAAACTCCTAAAACTGAAGTCAACTGTAAAGTATTACATTCGTAGAAGAAGGTGACTTGAGCTAATACTGATCCATTTACAGAGAAACAATCCACCTTTCAAATGAAAACATTTAACATGAAACACTGATTTAATGAAATGATTAAATCATGAAATGATTGAAAATTTAACAGATTATAAATTGTGATTATTAAATGCAACTCAGAACAGTAACTCAGAGAAAAGTGCGTTGTCTTACAGGTTATTTTGATAGCACAGCAGATTAAAACTAATTATAGTTTCAAGATCTTCATTATTACATAACTTGATGCCCACATCAGTCAATTTACTGAAAACATTACACACACGAAACAAATGATTTATGGTGCAACTGAACAACTAAAGGATGGCAGCCACATTATTAATGAATGTGAATTTACTGAATTTAAGCAAGACCTGAAAAGCCTGAACCAACCAGCCATTGCCTGTTAATTTAGTAAGACCAATCATATCAACCTTAAGTTCTTACAACTGTTTTTAAAAAATTTAAATCTCCACAAAAAATATTTAAAAATTCATATGTCCTCCCATCCTGTCCAATTTCTAGGTATTATTTACTCCACTGCTCTGTGCTCTTGGATAGTGTCTACTGAAAACGTAATTTCATGCTGTTTTGAAAAAAACCCCAAAACCAAAAAAAAAACCCCCCCAAACCAAAACAACAACAAAAAGCCCACCTCAAAGATTGAAAGCATTAAAGTAATCTTGGCATTATTTATTCTCGCTTTAAATAAGGCAAGAAAGGAAAAAATGAACAGACTGTTACAGAAAAATGCATGAGTCTTCACTTGTGATTTCATCTGAAAGTTGAACAAAAAACCTTCCTGAACATGCATCTCAAACTGATACTTAATAAATAAATAAAATCTCAACAACCAAAGACCAGCTTTTCCAGAGTAAAGTCCCTGTGTTTGCAAAGTGCTAAAGGGAAACAAGTAGATACCAGAAAACTCTCTGTACTACACACCAGTATTGATTTGGGCGGGTTGGTATGCAGGAGAACTGCAAGACTGCATCCTAGGGAAAAGGAGCTCCAAAAGTTTCTGATGTCTGGAATCTTACCACCAAATGGAGGATTTGCTCCTGTGGCTTTTCCTAAAATTTCTGATGACTAACAGAAAAAGGGGAGGAGGATGTGTGCGTGCGTGGGAATCAAGGCTGCCAAAGCATGAAGAGTCTCCTAGTCTCCTCCTTTTTAGTATATCCTTTGACCCTCAATTTGACTGGTCTGCTGAGACCCTGGTAAAAAAACAGAGAAAATGTTGCTAAACACAGTGCTAAGGGAATACATAACTGGTCTCACCAACTGAAGACAAGGGAGAATGATCCTGCCAAATTAGATACGGCCCTGGTCACAGGCACCACAGCTTGCTCTCACTCATTCCACTGCAGACTACAACTCCACCAATACTGTCTTATTCACACAGTCCTTTCTTACTGTCTACAGGCAAGTCTTTGCTTATCCTTTTCAATTATACCAATACAGTGCTTGCAGAAATCAATTTTCTCTCTAAGATACTGAATTCTGACATACAAATAAATTATTGGCCTACAACAAACACTACTAAAGATGAACACATCTAAAGACTTCCCAACATATATAAATGTTATCTATCTAGGTGTTTATCTCTATATTTTTACAGTATGTTATCTATATATTTTTTACAGTATATTGAGGCTGCCAAGAAAACAGAATTGCCACTACTCAGGCTGGAATTTGCTATGAGAGAATTTTATTTCTTTTTCTTTCGTCTAACCATGTGGGTTTCAGACATTCTGGAAAGTGATACCAACAGTTGCTTAATTCTTAGAGATACCCATGCTAACTACCTTCACAAAGCCCATGGCACGGATGGGGTGGTGTTCCTGACTGTGGCAGCTATAAACCACAAATAATTACATTATCTTTAACTACTCTTCACTTCAGCCGGAAGAAACATGCCTTGGATCCAGCTTCTCCTAGACAACTGTAAGGAAACAGAACAATGGTAATTCCCAAAGCCCCTGACCTCACAGAACCGTATTTCATTAACCAGTTTTCTCTAAGCAAGTGGCAGAGAAGTACATTACACAGAAGGGGACATAGAGGCCACAGATCTGGGGCAGCCGAACACTGAGAAAGGATTGTGATGTCATTGCTCAGAGAACACATACCGTGGATGATCACTCATCTCCTCCCCTCCAAGTCTGCAGGTTTGCAAATCTGCAAACTGACAACTTATACAGAAATAACAGAACTAAGTATTTTGACTCTCAACTTAAATTTGAAACCAGTAATCATTCAAGAAGGCGGCACACATGGGCAACAAAAGAGCAGGCAGAACACAAGATTCAGTACATCTCTATTCAGTGTCAGGAAGGCATCTATTATCAGATGCAGAATGGACTCGAAATGCAAAGAAAGCCAGCATTGTTGCAGGCGTTACTGGGAACATCCTAGCTGCTTACTACAATTATTCAAAGAAAGATGAGCTGGGACAACTCCAAAACAGTATCTTTAAAACCGGTATCTGATAAACCAAAGCTTAATGCTCGCAATAAAACTGAAACCAAAGCAAGTACATAAAGTACTTAGGCACTACCTAGAAAACGCATGGATAAAAACTGGCTAGAGGTTGGCCCTCACAGCACATCTCGGCGAGCTCACTATAGAGCAGCAGTGAAAGATGCAGTCAGCCTTTCAGACATGGTTGTCTTGGAGACACCAGAACACACTGTATTGATGACAAAGGAAACAAAAAGCTGGATGCACTTTCTAAGGCTTTTAGTCTGCTCTCTTTCATGTGGAGCTTACGGAGGAGGGCCTCCCTGGGATGGGTATGCGGGGAATGCTGGCAGCAAGACCAGCTCATTGAGGTAGAAATCTGCACTTGCTTAGGAGTTTCCTGCAGCCCCAGAGCACCCTTTATCCCAGGGAACAGGAGCCTTCGACATGGAAACTCTAGCAGCTGAGACTCAGGTTTGCCCACTTTGAAGGTTTAGCCCTGCACAAGCATTAAACTCTTCCACCTAAGGGTCTAAGAGAAATAAAGCAAGCAGTCTCTCCTGGTTTGTGCAAGGGCCCTGGAGCTGCTCTGGGGGCTCTCTCCAATTATTCAAGTGCTCTTCTGCTAGGCTCCTTCCAAACTTTGAAGCAGAAATCCAGCAAAGTACCTTGAGGTAACTAGCAGAGAAATGGCTAGTGACATTTAGGCTGTAACTGTGAAAACTCCAAGTTTTACCTCAGTGTAACTGATGTAAGCATGGAAAAGAATTTTGACAGAAGTTTAGAGAGCATGAGCAGTGAATGCTTCTTATTCCAATTATCGAGTAAGTCTTGTAATGCTGAAATGTGTAACTCCCATACTAGACTGCCAGATTCTAGCTTTGTGAGGAAATCGGACAAGCATGTAATTTCTGTCACCTTTAACCTGGTTGGAGATGAAGGCTACTACCATGAAGCAGCACTTGGTCAGTATACTGCACTGTAGTACGTGCATCATGTACAAGAACCTTTTCAATCTGTAATACCTTTCACTGATAATGCAATTTAGACCTACATCAGACGATGCCGTGACAATAACAGTAAATACTGGCTTTAGGTACACACTGTCACATGCATCTATCAACCCTTGAATTAAGCACTATACCACTGAGGTCTAGCTGGATAGTGTGACTGTTTAGCTGATAGTGCAGTATCTGCCGCAATGGGTCTGCCTCCCTGTCTCCACATCTTAACTTCCTGCAGGACAAGCATGATACTGACTTCTTACTTGCAAACAGAGTACAGGGGGCTGTAACTATTTCTCACAAAAAGAGATGGAAGGTCTCATCCCGCCACAAGTTGCTTGTCTGCATGAAAGTTTATAAATTTCCTGATTTCACAGGCTGCTGAGTTTTATGTGCCCACTTGCAAATTCTGTGAGTACACCAAAAATTGTGCATGATATATCAAAATTTAGTTCTGACAGTAGGATGGTTGAAGCAGGAAAAAACTGGTAATTTTTCACATCATAACCTCCTCTTCTTTCATGTTCCTCCTCTCTTTTGTCTGTACAGGGGATTGAAGAGGAGGGAAGCAGTGAGGCTACACAGCTATGTGATAACTCCTTGCCTTTCCAGTCTCTTCTGAAGAGTTATAAAATAGATAGGTAATAGGTACCTGACAAAGAGATATTGAAATAGTCAGCACAAACACCATCTTAGAAGACCTCTCAATGTCTTTACGTAAAACTGTGTATCTGTAGTAGATGATTGCTACCCTCTCATACGTCTGACTGACAACTGCAGAAAACCTGGGTCAAACGATGCAAAAGATGCTCAAACTGATGGGAGCAATTGCTACTGGTGTATTTCCACATCAGAGGTGCCTACGTAACGAAGTAGTGTTAAAACAACCAACTCTGTTAATTCTGGCTCATTTGTTTTGTTGCTAAATGCAAAACAGTGTATTGAATTAACTGAATTGCTGACAGCAGCTGTGGTTTTTTGGGACCACTGAAAATCAAACTATTTATAAATACCACAATATGGATTTTCAAATTTCATTTCAAGCATCACATAGCTAAGGCATATCCAGACCAGGACAAACATCATCAGGATGGAACACCTCTCAGCTGCAGAGTCTATGATTTCTGCAAGGTTAAAAAAAAAATTATAATTTGGAAACCCTGTCCTCAGACACCACCCAGAACACTGGTTAACTGTACCCTTCCAGGGCTTAGCCTGTGGTGCTTGCTTTTGCATGAAGCTTGCCAGGTCCCTTTCTTGTATGTCTATAACATCATGAGTCTGTACTTGAAATAAAGAAGATCAATCCAACATCCCTATGTTTTCTTGGGTACAAGCCAAAAACCCAAGGCACCTGGGATTGACCACTTACGGCTGCAGCATCGTAATGACCAGTGCTTGGTCATTATTTCTGAAGCAAAGTCTTTGACTTGTCAACCATTTGTACAATGAAAATCTGCCGCTATTACCTTAAAAAAATTCAGCAATGCAAGTACAAATTTGAAAACTGTGTTAGTTCCCCAGAGTGGGCCAGTGCAACAGAAAAGTCTTTTTGATGCATCATTCAGAGTTTCTTTGACAATGAGTAAATCCACACACTCTGTGTACAGATGACCTATTCCTTGGTGTAGCTCCTTCATGTACCTGAAGCATCTGTGACAGTACAATTCAGCATGATTTGTGAGGAAAAAAAATCTATTCCCTCAGTTAGTAAAATTAAAACCCTGCCTCCCACAGAGAGGTCCTCCAGTATGGATAGAGGTGAATTTTGCACTCATGGAGTCATGACTCCGGCTGTGAAGCTTATAGGAACTAAATAGTCAAGCTGTGCTATCACCATTTTGGACATTGACGTCAACAGTAAAGACTAGGCTCAGAAAACACAGTCACGTGATTTTGAGGATGATGAACAAAGCAGAACGCAATACACAACATCCTTTCTCCATCTACTTCTATTTTTAAAGTAAGTGAAATATTACATGAGAGTCATGAACAACTGCATCCATTTTGTGACATCACTCTAGAGACACATTCTACCTGGCAGGAAGAGCAACCAGAGGGTGAACAAAGAAGGCACTTGTGTATGCTTTTGCATCAAAAACACTTTTTAGGTTGAATGCCAACCTGCAGCCTACCTCATTCTGTTACAGGAGGCTCTCAAATGCTACTCAAACTGGGGCACAAGATGTTTTTACACAATGAATCCAAGGACATTCAGTAAAACAGTTAGGCAATGACCATAATGTATGCTCATGGTAAGGAAATTTTTAGCTAGAAGAATTTTTTCCCTAGATCCAATTCAAAAACCTCAAAACCACACCAAAGAACCTCCTCTTGACTCCCAGACCAAAAAAGAAATCAAAAATTAAAAGTTCTACCCCTACTTTTCAGGCAAACTGTAATTAAGATCTCCTACTGCATTTATTTACAGGCAAGTGAAATTGAAAAGATAATATGCTTTTACTGATAGCTGAATTGTACCATTGTGGACATGCCACATTGAATGTCTATTAAAATTATTGCACCATAACAAATCTGGGAAACAGTAAATTAGAGGTTTGCTCTTCAAAGCACATTCTTCTCTGCCCCAGCTCAAAATCACTGCAGCTCAGTTTACCAGAGCTTTTTTAAGGGCCTGGGCTTTATGTAGCTTATGTACAAAGACTGCCAAATTTCAGAGTTATCACTGACCCGCCTATTCTGTCCTGGTACAACAAAACCTAAAAGCAACAAGAAGGAACACAGCTGTAAAAACCAGAACCTTGAATATTTTCTTCCCTCCTTTTGTCATAAAAAAAAAAGTGAAACTCTGTGAACCTATTCACATTTGGACAATAAATCTCTGTATGTTTTCTGTATTTGCAATAATTAGCCAATAGACCTAAGTTTTCACAAGATCAATGCCCACAATAAATATCTGCAAACTAACATATTGAAACTTTTATTACTAAGTAGAACAGGTTTTCTCATTTTTTCACAGCAGAAGCTACTTGCTTCCATTACTCTGTTTTATGAGAATTCTGTTCTTTATTTAGACTTAAGCACTAGAGGCTGCATGGTTTATGGATACAATTATAACCACAAGTCTGATTCCAATTTTCCAAAGCCAAATCTTCATTGTAACAGATAAAGTCAGAATTATAGGAACAAAGCATGATCACGGAAGAATGACATTTGTAATGTAAACATACAAAATATTATACACCACAATCAAAAAGTGTATTTTGCAGCCTTAGATAACACAAATCACCATGAGGTCAACTGTAGGATGTGCCTGACTGGAAAACAAACCCTGAACCACTAAAATAATTTTTGTATTAATACAAATACTCTTGGGCTACTCATACACTTTGAACTGGACATATATAGAAATCCTTGTGGACATGCAGTTCTGGACTGTTAGTATATACATCTCAGTATTCATACAGTAGCTGAAAAACTGAAGTTTTACGCTCCTGCTGCTAACATCACTTTTATAGCTCTAGCTGGTATTTACATCCATGCTATTCCTATGGTGGAAACTGGCAGGATAAAAAATTTGGTAGGAGGTATTTGTTAAGAAGCTATCTATGACTGATTGCTTTACTTAGTCATCTGCTTCCAAAAGAGCAAAATCACTTCAAACCCATCAGAGTAGGCTCTTAATACTATACATGAACATTACTTCCTCTAGCTCATTTTCCCCTTACTTTTTTAAATCTGTGCATTATATCCCTTCCCCATTTTCTTCAGCAAAATCCCTTTTCTATTGTGCAGATGCAAAAAGAAATTCAAAACAAGCCTGTATTCCTGCTGTGGGATTGTGTCACCAAAGCAGAGAGAAGTTCACTAGAATTATATACTGTCAGCTCTGCTCTACTCCCACCGATACTCACAGACATCTTACTGTACAGGAGGGAAGAGAGATGCAAAGCTCTGGCATATAGCAAATATGTACGGGGGGGAGAAAAACAAAATGGGAATCCTGGTGTATAATAAATATTATGGACGCTGACTGTGTGCATAACAGATTGCTAAGCAGAAGCCACAGGAATGCTAGTTCTATAATCAACAGTCTTCCAATTTGATTCCAAATTATAGGTGTGTATAACTCACGGAGTTGGGGGTAAATCACTGCTTAAACTCAGTGATGTCAAATAAACTATACATTAACAATTAAATGTTTCTCCCCCCCTGTAAATGCAATATTCATAACACAAAGTCTGACAAGTTCCTTTTCAGCTGAAATCACAACTAAATACACTTCACAGGAGAGATCTGGTTGCCTGTGAAGTTATTAAAAAGACTCAGAAACACTTCAGTTCTCATAGGAAAGTCATTCAAGTTTCTGATGGCCGGGAATTATTTCAACATCTAAGACTTCAAAATATATAGGTTATTGCTATACTTACTCAAAAGTGGTCACATTCTTCCCTTAGAAATTCTTAGATAAAGAGTCAAAATTTGCTAATAACACTGCTGAAAAACTTTGATTTTTCAAAGACTGTATCTGTAATTGATATTAAAAGTTCAATTTCCATTTTGAGAACAGAACAAAAGAATAAAAGACAGACAGAGAACTGAAACTTTTTGTATTAACTTGTCCCATTAAAAAATGTTTTCTTTGGCCTTCATCCAAAGACAAGAACTAGATACATAAGAGAACCTTACATATATTGGGAAAGGACCATTAACTAGTGTATTTTCAGAATTTCAGCTTGACCTTAACAAGGCCGATATTGTTAGGGGATACAGAAAAATTCAGAATGTATTCAGAATGTAAACTAACAGGTTTTCCTGTATCTTAGGACATTTGCGTTGTTTATATATATATATGGATGCCCTACACACACATACTAATAAATATATACAGAATCATAACAATGCCTTAGGACACCGAGTGCTACTTCTCTCTGCCCTAACTTAACTATGTATTTAAGTCCTTGAAATGGGGATGCTGCTGATGTAGTATTCATATAATGGCTTCTGTCTTCAGGGGATCCTCAGAAGCAGACTTCCAGAAATTATCTGGCATGTTTTTACCCCATTTTCTACTCAATTTATCAAATAAATGTAAACATTTTAAGACAGGAACAACTAGCTGAAGACGGTGGAATTCTTGTAGCAAGTTCAAATGCGTCTCATCATCTGGACACTTTCTGTACTCAACTGAGAGACAAATTGCTTTGCTAAAGGGTTAAGACAGACTGGGAAACCTGCCATCTAAAAATAACTCCCTCTTCACTGGAGAAGCCAGAGCCCAGACAACATAGACTAGAGGATTAACAATGAATGGTAAGTTTTATATGAAGTATCTTTCATTAGGCCAAGTCGCGTAGTTTTTAAAAATGACACAAGACTTGGGGCAGACAAAGCCTTTTTTGTTTTAAAATCTTTCCAATGTTATTCTCAGCTGGGCAAGTATTCTTATTTTGGAGCCAAAGAAAGGCACACATACAAAGTCAAAAGATTCGCCCTGGGCTACGTGCAAGCCACCAGCAAACTAAGATCAAAGACCGTGTGGTTCTAGATGTAGATTTGGAGTGGGTTCCTTTCCCAGCTTACATCACTTCTGATACTTCTGGAGACCTTGCACTGAACAAAGAGAGACTTGAAAAAATGCCTTAAATGAGTTTTTGCAGGGCATATTCAAATGATAAAAGTATTTTGGTGTCATCTACCCAGCAAATATACTCACTGCTGATGATAAATGGTATCAGTTCAAGTCACAAGAAAACTCCATACTCCACCAACACTGTCTATTTTTTTAAAATGCCTCATCCACCTATGAAAGTATTTCCACATAGTCAAAGAACAGCCAGCCACCTACAAGGAGGAAGAATGCTTTTTTTGGTTGCACTTGTGGCGTTTTGGTGTCTGGGTTTTTTTGATAAAAAATTATAATGTTACAGTGAAATAGATCTGTTCTAAATAAGATTAACTGGACTGAAACAAGAGCCTGTTTTTAGGCAGTGTTTCTGAAAAGGAGAGAGGGAGTCAGTACAGATCAGAAGTGGTTTATACATAAATATATCCAGAGGGAAAAATTACTGAAATATTTGTTTACAGTTCTGAAGTTGAGACTGCCTACAGGTAAATAGTCTAGATGAGAATTAGCATCTGAGGGTGACCAGTCTTTCAAAAGTCTCTGATCTGATATAATCCTTTCACTGAGCTATAGATAGATATCTGTGTACTTGCCCCTTGGGGACTCAGACACCAGACCCGACCTTGGATTGATACCAGCTGGCCTGGCAAAGGCTCCTACCGTGGATCTGAAACAGCCTTGATGATACACCCAGTGTAGGCCGCAATTAGCACGGCCACTTGAGAAGAAGCAAAGCCTTCTCTAGTTTGCGTTGCAATTGGTGGACACAAACAAAAAGCTTCCCATAAATTGTTGAGCAGTGCCCAACAAAGCAGGAAGAATCCAGAGGGAAGCTTTAATAGGCCATTGAAGAAAACTGTGATGAGCTAAGTATGAAACAGCAATAGAAATAATAGCAGAAGATTGCAAAACAAGGGCGTAAGGCCCAATATGAAAAGATGTGCCAGCTGGAAGCAGACAGGAACTAACACTGGAAAGAAGAGATTACAATGCAATTCTTAGAATAATGAATCAGATAAAAATATCAGGTTCCTCTTGTCTTTAGCCTGTGATGCATCTAGTTTCATTGCATACATAGGGATGCTGGTCGGCTATTTGATTGTGCTCCCTGACTGGCTCTCAGCAGTTATCAGTGAACTGTGCCACCAGCTCCTCTCCCAACAAAGTGCTTGACAAACCCATGTCCAAATTTGAAGATGCTCCAATAGAAACAGACTGATGATTGATTTACTTTCTCCTCTGCTTTCCATAACCTGTAAAAGACACACCTCTCCAACCTAAGTCTGAAATTTAAGGACTGGACATTGTGTCACTAAGCACTGCATGCAACAACTCCCCAAGGAGCATTGGCTGCACTTCATGGAGGCTCTCCTTCTCTCTTGGGACAACCTCACGGAGCTGCAGTGGCAGGGAAGCTATTATGACTAAAGCACAGTGAACAAAGATCAGTTAGAAGATGGTGTGAAGTTTCCAATTAATATGTTTACAGATAAAAAGGGACTTGGGATTACAAAAGGAAATCAACGGGGAAGAGATGCCATAAAGGGTTTTTTTTTTCACTGAAAAACAGTTTCTCTCAAAATGTCCAAGAAGCCAAACAAAACATGTATTTAGGCAACCATAACAAGGCATTCCTCAATCAGGACCCATCCAAGTTTAAAATCACATAATTGTTTAGTTTAGGAAAGACCTTTAAGATCATTGAGTCCAACCATTAATATGACACTGTCAAGTGCACCACTAAACCACACCTCTAGGTGCCACATCTACATGTCTTTTAAACACCTCCAGGGATGGTGACTCAACCACTACCCTGGGCAGCCTGTTCCAATGCTTGACAACAGTTTCAGTGAAGAATTTTTTCCTAATACCCAATCAAAACCTGCTCTGGCACAACTCAAGGCCAGAAAGTACCAGCTGCTCAGTACTAGCTAACAAAAATACACTGTCTTGAACTCCAAGTCTTATAAAAGCCAGTCTTAAATAAATACATTTCTCTCTTTAGAGAAGGAGGATTTATTCTCTTTAAAGATTTCTGAGATTTGCGGTAAGGTAAGCACACAGACCCAGGGGAGCAAAATTAGCAGCTGGAAGCTGAGCCCTTCAGACAAGCTGGCGGAAGAGATCACATACTCAAAGAATATCTAACTGCAAAAGATCTATTGCTTGGAAGGAAGTTCATCCAAATTATGTATAAGAGAAGTGTCCCTGCTATTTGTGCTTTGAGACAAAGAAAAAAAATCTTTTACATACAATATTTCTTTATTTAATTCATTTATTCTATTAATACTTTTAATTCCTTTGATTTAACCTCTTCAGAAGTCATTCTTTTACTGACTAACAGGAAGGAGAAAAACATGTACCAGGACACAGGAAGAAGTATCAGGGTGGCGGACAGAAATCTGATAACTACAGACTTAACTAGGCTTATGTTTTATGTACTTCACTGTATTAGATTAGAATCAGATGATGCAGAAGGTAGGACATGAAGGACATAGATTGTTCCAGCAAGAAAAGACTCCCAGGTCTGCTACAGGACTTGGTTCTCAAACTATTTATATAGTTCATAAGAATTTATTTATTAAGCATTTGACTAAATGGTCTACATGGTAAACTGACTGAGCAAAAAGAATCAGAGTAGAATTCTATCCTGCCTCAAACAAGAATCACATCAATAACATCTATAAGGCTATTCTCAGCTGGCAGTATTGCAATGAGAAAAATAAAGTTTTTCCTATCTGTAGACAGCACTCTCACAATCTGGATATATGAAATGTTTAACACTGGTCATGCAAAAATTGTCTAAAATAAATATCTGCTATTCCTTCTGCATTCAGAAATGACCTTCAGTGGTAACAGTTTTGCCCTCCCAGCTGCATGGGCGAACATGGTATGTTCCATCCTGTCACTAACAGATTGTCACTCTGACAATGATTTACAGTGACCACAGTTAATGAGTAAGACTGCATAGTGAAGAAGGCAATGTTTCTCCCTATCAACTTGCTGTAGCAACTGAAAAGGCTAAAATGGGATTTACAAGCCAAACAGTTTGAGATAAGAACAAAACAATTCACTTTGCTCAAAGAAAACACTTTGTTTGCCTTTCTAGGACACCTCACAAGTTTAGGTTTCAGAAGTCTCCAACAGCATCGCTACAAGAGTCACTCTTAGCACTCACAGAAGCAAATACGCCTGCAGATAAGGATGGGCCTGAGGGTCAGATTTGCCTCTGTAATATTAACATTTGTGAAACTGTTTCTGTCTTTTTTAGGTTGTTTCTTCAAAGGTAGTTCAAGGGTTAGAAAGTAAGTAGCAATCAAAAATAAACTCAAAAGGAATTACTGGGAGTGGAGCAGATGATATTTTTATTTCACCAACAGCCTTTACGGAAATGTAACATTTGTGTTTCCTGCATTTCAAACTATGACATTCCAACTGGTAAACTCTCCTAATGTATTCCGTAATATATCAGGTGTCAGTTGCCCAAACTGACCATTACAGGCTTTAAACTCTATTCTATTTTCTTTACAAGAAAGGCCTGAAATTACATTTTGGGAATTTACTTGTAAGTCCATCTGTGTCCTCCCCTTGCCTGCCCCCTGCTCCTTGCTGTGTTGGCTTCTGACTGGTGCTGAGCAACCTGCTGTTTTTTGCCTGCATTAATACTTCAATGGCTTTTTGCTGAACAAAGAAAGCCTAATCATCAGGAGGCAAGACCACAAATCCCAGCTTCACTACATATAACCAGCCTAGTTATTTACCAACGTTATTATCACAAGAACAGAAAACTATTCTTAGAGAAACAGCAGAAAAGTTACAGGAAGATTTACTGCTTGGCTCTAAAAAGTATTCATTGAACAGCTGGACAGATAACAATGCAGGAACAAAAAATTATTCACCACTTTTATCTTCCAGCAATGAGCCTGCCCCGTCATTAATTCCCTACAGCTAGCTTTTCCTTGTTAGATACCAATATTCAAAAAGAAATGATGCTTTAAGTACTTCTATTTCTACCAGTCTCTCAAAATCAACTACTCCATCGTGGATGTTATGCTGAATTCAACTTGAGAGGGGGACAAAACTACAACTACTTCTAAGTCAGACGCTTGTTTAATGTTACCACTGGACAAAATCTTCATGGAGAGGAAGGACTGTGGCTATTGCTTTTTACTATCAAGGTGGACAATAAACATTTTTATGTTTACACTATGGAAAACAATCCTCTCATCTCTGAATTTGAATCAACCAACTGCAAGATGCTTTTTAGAAATCCTTTTTAGTGGATTAAAGCATCTTTTAAGTCATACATTTTACAAATGGTTAATTTTGCAAGCAATAGAAAAAAACCACCAAATCTAATGTATGAATTGTTAGCTTCAAAACAAATTATTACTTCTTCTTGAACAGAGACACATGTAAATTCATTTATCTCCTAATGCTCTTACAGTTCTGCTTCAAACCCCAAATTTTCAGGACAGGGTATGCTAGACAATATGTAATAGGCATAATATTTTTAGCCTGTTCATGATAAAGAGATGATAAATACTATCAGAAGCCCATGGCTATGCCCAGGACCATGAGAAGACAGGGAATACTTTGGATGTCCCTTTGAACTTTCAAGAATTAAAGGCTAATCGCCTTTTTAAAACGGAGATTGCTTAAAGCTTTCCGCAGAAGATAAAACCTTTACTAGATGAACTACATCTGTTCATCACATCATTCAGAGTCACCCACACCAGTCATCTTGGAATGAAACACAACAAATCTGGGTGGAGGCTAAAAACTGATTATTCTGACTTCAGTCCTTGCACATACTGTTCAGCGTGAGCCCCCCGAGCTCAATGGGGGCTTGTGCTCAACCACCCTTTCCCAGCCCAAGCCCTCATCTAATTATAATCTCTGTATCCTCTGGTCCTGCAGAACTCCCCCTTACCTTCCCTTGTGTTAAGGCACTACAGACAGTAATTTACGTCTAATTAACGGAACTGAGTCATAATGAGCTTCTTTCTTGTACGGGACTTGAATGTTAAATGTCCGAAATAACCAATGAAATCCGGCTTTTAGTCCCGATCCGTGTGTTAAGTTCCTGCAGCACAAAGCTGTTATTCAGGCCTTGCTTTGCATACAGTCGAGGGTCGAGGGTTATTCACACTGACAAATTCTTAAGATGGCACACACAGAGTGCCACCAGCTTCAGTATTTTAGCTATGCAGCCATGCTGAAACAGGCTCATCCTTAGGGACCTGCTGATTTTCTCCTCCAGCTTTGGGAGGGTATCCTTTTCTTCCTGACTGAATTTGACAGCACCCTTTAGGAGGGATCAATTTCCATGACACAGAGACAAAAGGCGGGATGAAAGTTGGAAGGCAGGCGCACAAAGAGCTGTGCATCTGCCCAAAGAAAAGCATGATAAAGCAGTTCTGCTGCTGATCCAAGACAAACCACCAAGACGTCATGAGGTAAACCAAGGCTATCAAAGAAACCACCTATGGGGGAACAAAAGCATGCACAAAAATGTAAGTAAAGAAACAGAGTTTCTCAGTCCATGAAAGCAGCAACTGTTGCTGATCCAGTGAATCGAACCACAGTAACACAAAAAATCAAAATGTATAAAGATACCCGCATATCATCTCAAAAGACAAGGCAAGTTCTTCTATCATATTTTCATCATTGTGTTTTAAAAGTTATATAGACAATGATGACCGTGCGTAGATTATGCAAATACTAATATGTATACGCAGAAAGCCAAGAAAACAGCCTGAGAAGGACCAGGTAAACCATCAACCCCCAGTCTTGAACAACTTTGTTCTTCCATGTCCACATGAGATACCGTAACTTTGAAGTGTGGTCAAATGGACCATTCCACCAGCACAGCACAGATGTCTCTGCACACCCACTCAATTACAAACGGATCCATTAAAGACGAGGTTTCTATTTTAATTCACTGGGCCTTCCTGCTTGATTTTACACAAATTACAGATACAGACTCTTTGGTGGGCTACTAGATGCAATAAAGACTGAGAATTAACTTTGTATTAAAGCAATTCTATATGCTTGTTGTAACATTAGATTTAAAATCTTTTTCCAAACTAACTTTAGGATGAGAATCTTCTTTAATGTTCAACTATCATGCCTGATGTCAAGTGACACATAAATAGTTATAAATCTACCTACTCATTTTTATGTGTAGTTCATCTAAAGTGCAAAGTAGTGACAACAAAATAAAATCTTCAAGTTACTAATACTGAAATCCAGTTTGCATGGAAACATTCACAGATTAGACTTTGTGTCAGTATCGTCATCTTACCCACACCAACCTACATTTCCATATATATTGTTGCCTCTAACTTCGAACTCAGTCTCTCCGAAAATGTCACGAACAACAGCTTCAACTGGCATGGCATTTAGTTTTCAGTTGTTCTGACTTACCTCCTCAGTCTTTCTACATCATTCTTTTTGCACAAACTTGTGCTAGTAAGACAAAATCCAAAGATCACAGTCTTTATATTATGAAATTTTGTTCCAGCAAGATTACTGCATAAACTTTTAGGGTTTTTGGTTTTAGGGTTTTTGGTTATAACAGATTGAATATATTAAGCAAAACCTACACAGTTTTTTTTCCTCTGATGTCAGTCAAAATAACTGAGGCACATTAAGTTAATAATCTAGTTACTTGGTAAAAATATTTAATTTGCTTAATAGAAAGAAAAAGTGATTATTTTTCATTGGATAAAAGCACCATTTGTTGAAACTGAATTAGATAAGAGCAATTTTAATTTTACAGCCATATGAAACGAAAAAACAATGTACGTTTAAAGACTCGTGCTTGTCAAACATTCATTTTGTTAATATACTATTCCAGTCTTCCATGTTAATGGCTTACTAAGTATACTTTTGAAAGAAATTTAACATATAAAGAAAACAATTTAAGCATATCCCAGTAAATTAAAACTAATCTTCACTTGAAAAAATACCGGTAATGAGTTAAGTTAGTAAGTGGAATTACATTCAGAAGCAACGCAAGTTCCCCATCAAAGATATGATTAATCAAACATGAGTATCTTAGTAAAAGTACTGCAGCCTCCTTAAACCTAACCAACAAAAGCAAGATATACAGTTTTTCTTTTCCCCACACATATTATTTTTCTTTATACGTAAATATTAAAAAAAAGACAACATATTAAGAACCACGTATCATGAGTTTGTCAAGGATCCCATTCCCCTCTGCTCAATCATTCCAGTTCTGCTCCTTTCAAACTGAGTCAAATGGATTTGCAAAGGTTGATTATCATCATTTGCATGTAAAATGCATTTTTACTGGAGAAGTACGTAGGGCAGATAAAAAGACAAGGGGGGGGAACTGCTAATAAAAACATACACGAAACATGAAAAATTGCTTTCGCAATTGTTCTCCCCCAATATGAGCACACAACTACAGCACAGAAATGGAAATTTGTTGATGAGACCACTCTGCTTCCTGAGAGCATAATGTTCAGGCTAAAGTGTACCATGTTTTCTCAGAAATTCCCAGTGCACAGTTGCCTGGAAGAGGTATGTTTGAAATAGTATATACAGTGTTTCTACAAAAAGCACAGTGTGAGGTGCATCACAGATTACCTGACTCTACCCCTGGAAGAAAAAATAAGAAGTTTGACCAACAAAGCTGCACACAGTGTTCTACTCCAATATTTGCAAAGGAATTTAATAATACCATATTTGGTTTATTATTCATTTGATCCACATTATTTTCTACTCTATCATTTCAACACTTTTTACACATTATTTATGCAAGTAAACTGAATGATGAAGAAAACCGTGGCAGACTGACAATGTGTCAATGGATGGCATTGTTGTGCTAAACTCAAGACTACTTCAACACATGCTGTAGTAGACCCGACAGCATCTTACCTTTCCTCCACTATGAAAACTGAATATAAAAGCCTGCACTCTCATGTAGCTAAAAGTTTAATTGTGTATAAGAACCTACTCCTAAAATTGAGGAGTGGTGGACAATGAAATTTTAATGCTACACAAACATGCCAGATAGGATTCATTTCTGCAATTTAAATCTCAAGTCTCTTTATTTATGAAGCAATGTAGTCTACTATTTAACAGACAACCAAAGCAAAACCTGCAAATCTATGGGAAATTTGATTTTGAAACAGGGATAAAAATGGATGGAACACTGCAAAAAAAATTTTGTGTTTTGTTTTGTTCATAGATGTCTTCAAATGGGAAGCCCTTCTGCTGGCTCTTCCTAACACCATACTCTTAATTCTTAGTTATTGGTTCCACCTTGTTAGAAACTCTATTCTTAACTTGGTTATAAAAGCCCTTTTGTTCCTATACTTAGCAAAAGACCAACAGAAACAATAACAGCAAGAAAAGTTCAGGCTGGAGAGAACCAGTTTTAGGCCTTGTCTCTACAAAGGGTCTTTTTAATTCCTCCGTCAGATTCTTTTCTTTTGCATTTGTGCCCCAGTGCAGATGCACCAAAGCCAAACTCACATAACATAATGGATGCAGCATTTTACAGCAGTGCAAAATGTGTGCACCACAACTACGACAGTATCATAGGAACGCAGGATTTGCAATGAAACATCAGTGTTGTTCTCCGCACCCTTAAGTCTTTGCTTTATAAGGCTTCTCTTAAAGAAACACAATTAATTTCAAAGAGATTAAATTAAGTGTTTTACAAAGGCATCAGTGGGGTCATTTTGATGGGTTTTTTTTTGTTGTATTAATTTATCTTTACATAATATGGTTTCAGCAGAAAATGTGAAAATGCTCTGAAGATCCAAACTGTGGCCAATGCATTTTTCCATGCCTGAGAAAAAGGAAATATGCACTTTTCCTATACAGAGCAAGAGGTCTTGCAGGTGTTTACACAGTCACAGTAAGTAAAGAGCCAAGATCCAAGAGCTGGATACCAGATTCATCTTTTAAACACTACCTTTCCTTTCAGTCATAGTTAAATTGTAATAAATTTTGTGCAAAGAAGAGCACATCATGGTAACAGTAAAAGAAAAATTAAATATATATGGACTTTTTTTTCTGTTATCAACCCCAAATACCACTTTTAAGGTGCTCATCTCAAGCTTTTATTAAGGAGATAATGATGTCCACTGCAACATCCAATCTTCTCTGCTTTCTAAGTGATCCCATCTTAAAATTGGAAAAAGTCTGAAATGTAACACTAAACATTTAAAAATACATTATTTCAACACTTTGGGACATGGTGAATCAAAGCCTTTTTTTGTTCTTTTTTAAAATTTCTGAATAATTATACTAACAGAGACATGCAAAACCTCTTTTCAGAAAGGGAATGTGTTGTTGCCTTCAGAGCAGAATTCACATCACAGTACACATTCCTTGACAAGTATAGGACTCCACTGAATAATGTTTTCACAGAACTGCAGAGAGCACAGTATAAATCCTGGGTCACAATTAAAGTGTCCCATAGCTCCACCACACCAGCTAAAATTCCTCATGTGACCAAGCACAGTACAGCGTTGGTATGTCCTGAAGAGACAGTGAGGGCAGAAACATTGTGTTTGTGACTAAGGTAGAGAAATATACTGCATAATACATGGTTCTCTCTGGTGCTCTTTTCAGAAGCAAAAACATGCAGCCAAATAAAGGGAGTATTTCATTTTGGCCAAAATTAAGCATGACTTCCACCAGCACAGGTACAAGAACAGAACGTGATAAACTACTTCTAAAATTGCACTGCTATTTTATATGAAAAAAAATAGTAGTATCCTATGAAGGTTCTTCTCTAGCTTAAGTATTATTTGACTGGGTTTTTTTAAAGCGTATCAAGAGTCTTCATTAGGTAAGCGACTGTCTTGCTACTGGGTAGACTAGTTATGTATATTAGAATTTAGTCTTTGTAACACAGAAACTACTCCAGACTTCCGCTTAAGGTTTTTATTTTTGTAGTTCTTCAGTTCTCTACGTGTGACACCACCTCTGTGCAGAGCTACTGTGATGTGCCCGTGATTGTTAAAAAAGAATAAAGAAAAACTCTCATCTTGAAAATACTGAACTTAAACAACAAACTTCCAGAGAAACTATTCTGATTCATGTGGTCCATACTCACCAAGATTTTTTTTTACCTCCAATAATATAAATTACTTCTAGAAGTATTGATTCAAGCAAGTATGAACATAAACAATTATAAAGAAGCCAAGATTTAAGGATGAAATAATTTTAAATCTAACCAGTCATCATTTTACTGTAAGGGACTGTTCTACTCTCCATGTAGTAGTGGATACAATACAATATTAATGACTTAAAAAAGGAAATAACCATGATAGAGAAAGCCAAAACATGGCAAATGAATTGCATATAAAAAAAATTTCTCATGCAAAGAAAATGGGTGTGCTTGCAAATAAACCTTTGCTGTACTGAATACACTTTGCTAAACAGCATTGTTCAAGTAATAAATACATATCCAGCATCTAACATCCAATCAAGACTGTTTCAAGCATAGGGAAAAATATTTTGGATAAACTGTGGTATCTGCTGATTTACATAAAAAAACCACAAACCAATAAATCCTTAAAGATGAACAAAACATTTAAAACTGTACTTTCAACAGGGTTGTAAAGTATTACTTCACTCAATGAAGCTGGTCAGAGGGCAAACAAGGAGCTGTTGGATTTTTTTCCCCTTTTTGAGGAAGTCTAAAACATTTTCCACTGCACATGTACCTCTCCATCCAAAAAACTTCAGTCCCCTGGTAAGAGAGCTTCTTAACACATCTACAGGATGTATATTCCAAAACATACAAACAAGAAACAAAAATCATAGTAATTGAATAGCTGTCCTTCCTCATTGCAACTGAGACACAGAACTGATACAAGGCATCTGGCTGTAGAGACAAGGAAGTCATAGTTGCTCAATAATTCTGCTCAACCAGAAAAAAATAAAAATCTGGGACTGTGAGATTTAACCTACCAAATAACAATTCTGGAGGGCAATAATCCTTTTATTTGCTTCAGTCTGGAAATCTGTCTTTCCTCAATGGTGCTTACAGGCACTCACAGTGGGAACAATGAAACTCAAACCACATATTTCTTAGAGGGCTGCTGTTAAATTTGGAAAAGCATATATAATTTGGGGAAAGAAAAAAAAAATCATTCTTGCTTGCAGTGATTTCTTGCAGACATCTGCCAGACGGGACAATTCCCCAGACTGATCTGCTTTCCAATTCTGTTTCAGATACCCAGCTTTCCTAAATAATTTTAATTGTCTGACATAAAATGTCTGGCAGTAAATCATACATATTTCTTCTATAACTTGCTGTAAAAATTCTACCAGTTCTCACTGGAGTATGAGTTGTCATCATTTACATGTTTGTAATAACTCTGTTCTTTCTTTCTTTCTGTCAACTGCTCCTTGATCTTTGTTTTAAAAACCCCATTCAAACATAGAAAGTGACTACAAGTTACCAGGTCAAGAAAAAAGAGCTACAAAAGGACTACAAATCTACCACCTCTCCATAACCAGACTATGGCTAAGTTGCTACACTTCTTTAAATCAATTCTCCTCCATCAAAAAAAAAACCAAACCCTTACATTTACTGCTACCAAAGGATGCAAATGCTTCTTTTTAAGTCAGTGCAATACTGAAGATGACTTTCCTCTTCTAATGGCATAAAGCAGAAAAAAGAACACATAGGTACATCATCCAGAGAGACTGCAGGTAGGATAATTAGTGATACTCTATTATCCTCCCTAACTAGTATTCCACATCCTTTGTTTGTCCAAGTCTAAAAAAGAGAAGGACACAGACAAACCAAAATGAAGTTAAGCAACAAACATAAGAAGCAGCCTGACAAGAGCAATTAATATTGGATGACTAAAGAGCTGAACATAGTGCTTCACATATCTTAGTGAAGCAACAACTGAGGGAGGCATGATCTCCTCTGCAAAGTATTTGAAGGACACATAATACGGAGGAGGATGAGGAATTCTGTAAGGCTGCATGACCCACGAGGGTGCCTCGAGTGCACCAGCCTGTGAAGATAGGAGCAGTGGAAGCAGAGTATCAGTAAGAGTCTTTATTAGGAATCACTTACCATGCAGTTATGTTTGAAAGAGTAACACTTCCCCTGACTCTCATAACTTCCAAAACCTTGCACCACCTCTGGAAAAAAAACAGCCTTTCATGTGGGAACAGCTCCTGGCTCTTTGCAACCTATGTGACAGCAGCCCGTCTGAGTTGTTCACCTTAGATTTGTTTTCTTCTCTGCAATCTTAAGTGTTTTTCCACATGGGCTTTGCTGGTATGGCAGGAATCATAAACCATAGATTTAGAAAGCCCTATCACTGGCCACACAAGAGATGATTTATTTTTTTTAAATAAAATCCACAGACAGGAATAGCAAAATAAGAAAGCCCTTGAAAAATCCTTCTTAAACATGAAAAAACCAAAACCCTTGAACAAAAAACCCACAATAAACCTATGAAACAACAACAAACGCCCCACTAACTTCTCCAGAAGAATCTGGAGGAAATACTCTTCAACATGCTCTGGGGATGAAAAACTTACCACAGACAAATAGGTGAGAGAAGTAAGAATATCATCATTTTTTGCTTTTTCTAGGTGGTGAATAAGAGTTACATCAGCATCTGAAAAGCATCCACAAAACCTTTCTATGAATCACTTCCCAGAGACAGCACTGACCAGGACAGAGACAAAACAGCAAGGTTGCTGAACCTGCATATTCATACATGTGCCAAACAAGTGTAAGACAGAGCAGATGACAGAAAGGCTTAAATCCCAGAAGTTCATGTACTTCTATGTAGGAATTTCCTCAGATCGGCTTTCTAACCAGCATCAGTTTCAAAAAACTACCATGGGAAAAGAAAAACATCAGGTTTTTGGCTGTGTTTCACTCATGAAAGCTTGTATACGACTCCACAAGATCAAGGATGAGGTATCTTCTAAGGTTCAAGGTTGGCAACATGAACACTCTGGGAGAGCAAATTTACATCTGGTCTTTGAAAGGGCCTGTGATTCTCAGCTTTACTAAACTAGAGAAGGAGATACAAAAATAAATCTGTCAAAAATAAGAAAAGTTACCTAATCACTCAGGAAAAAAACCCAAATAAAACAACAAAACAGCCCCAAACAACTAAATAAACAAATGCATCACTGGATACATGCTTCATAAGGATGAAGGAGACACTTCTGTGTACACAAAAGGAAAGGTGAAGAATGGCATTACAGCATCCTATCAAAAAAAACCTTTCCTGAACAAATTACGCATCGATTATAAACTGTGAGCCAAATGCAAGAAGCCAATACACCTGTGGGAACGTTTAGCAAAATTATTTTTGGAGGATGATGGGATGGTTGGTATAAATACCAAGAGAAAACAGTTTCTTTTATTTATAAGTTTACATCATATCTCTTACAGCATGGCCTCAACAGCTCCACTGGGCAAACCTGTCAGGACTAGAGCTGCAAAAATAAAGGCTAAGCTGAATCCACACAAGATTTAATACTGAAGATGGTAAAGGAAAATGCACTTTAAACTTAGGTTCCAGACTGAAAATGCAAGACTAGCAATTAGAAGGAACATAATTAAACTTGCACAGTAAGCATATTTGATGCACATCTCTCTGCTGAACAATACTCTGGGAAGTACAAAGCCATTTTTACAGACATGCTTTACAGAATACATGCACACAGACATTGACTTTAGGGTGACATCAGAATAGAGCATCCTCTGTTGACTTTTTTTTAGTTCTCTGTCTCAATCCTACACATACCACAGTTTTCAACTCAGTATATAGCCTCCTAACTGATAATGGCTTGTTCGAATAGCCTAAAGAGTGCTCTGGTAACACTGACCTTTGATGTTTGCTGCTTACAGTAATTATGTTTAGAAGGAGAAAACATCATTACTTTCCACTAATGTGATAGTTATCTCTTAATAGCTGTAAATATAAATAAGGGTCCCAAGTAATGTCATATTTACATGATGCTTTTTCCTCAAGAAAAAGAAATTATTTCTAAGGTCAATTTTATTTAAACAAGGTAATGTAATCATTTTTGCCTGCCAGTTTTACTGGTGCTGTCCAAACAGCTCCCTCACAGCCCTGCTCAGACCACCCCCTCTGATTTTTCTCTTTTCACTTCCTGAAGTCTAGTTTTAAATCTTTATTCAATATAGCATCTCTTGGCTCCACACACCAGATAACAATTAGATTTTACCCTGTTTGAGGGATGGCATTCAGTACCTTGTGATCACTCCTTAATACAACTGCTGCCCCCTTTAACAACCAAGTTCTTAAACAAAACTCACATTATTTTACTGTTCCTTCTATCAAGTAATGTTTATTTGCAGCCTCCAATACAAACACAAAACTAGGAGAAAGATATGCACCCAGGTTATCTGATCCACAAATCCTGGACAGGCTGTCAAGTAAGATGCTTACTTACTGTCCTTTTAGACAGTGCCAAAATTACATTTCATCCTTTACTACCCTCCCTCCTCCCATAAACATACCTCTGGCAGAGGTTGTCAAGTAGTAGCATCTTAAATGGGCCATCTGCATGGAGTGAATTTCATCCGCAAACCCCATTTACTGTTACTCAGTAATTGTATATTTTGTGCATGAATCTTCTACAATATAATTTATGCAGTCAGTTCAAAAGTACACAGAAGTCATTAGATGCAGCTGAACATTTAGGCTACTCAGATTTATGTTATGGAACTCTGAGCAGCATCAGAAATGAGATTATCTGATTCGCAACAGAAAAGTGAAGAAAGCAAGGAGGAAGGGTCTTCAGTCAAGTAGATCCTTGCTTTCCTGAGCTAACATTATGCATTTCAAGTTTGCTCTTTGAAAAAAAAAGTTACTGCAATGCCACACAGTACGGCATTTTGGCCACCTCCTTCCTGGATACTAAGCCACTGCCATAAAATAAGCAACATCCCAAAACTTCATGGAAAGCAAGAAGCTTTAACCTATGTCCAAACAGCTGATGCAGATGTGGAAAGCATGATTTGGTGTCAAAATGACCACCACAGAATCGAAATAAAGTTCAATTAAAGAAACTCAAAAAACCAACAGCTCTTGAAAACAATGGTTTTGTAAGCACAAACCATTAAAGAAATTAAACCACCTATCTTTTCTAAAGTTAATATAGCTGTGAAAAATAGTTTGTAAAAGAAACTCACCAAGAATCCTTATTTTTTGTCATCAGAAATTAGTTTTAAGAAAATTATCTTTTATTGTACTAGAAAGTGTACTTGCTTGTAAATTTCTAGTTCTTTCGCAATGAAAACATGCCAAAGACAATTATATTTGTACATTGATCAATGTATGTTTCCAAAACTGCACACAACCTACAACTTCCATCTTTAGCCCACTTGCACAAAGACAAACATTAGTGTTTACAGATACCTCATTCTGATGCAATACTTTGCTGAAAGGGTTAAGCAAAATTTTTTTCCATACATTTTGGTCAACCAGCTTGCAAACTAGAAAGGAGACCAAGACAAACAAGAAGATGTTAATCTTCTGTAACTATAGTGGTTCTCCTTCAGTATCATTTTGGTAGCTACTGACAAAATTGATATTGACAGAACTCCTTGTTTAAAGTATGCATATTATTTGGCTATTAATTAAAAGCAATTATCCAGATTTTTTTTTTTTTAATTGAAGCTATTTCAAAATTCTCTAGCACTGTTTCAGTCTGCAAACAAAACAATAACCCACAACTGATGGGAAGGGACCAGGGTGTTTGGGAAGAAAAAAATATGAGAGGAGAGGGGTCTTGCTGACAGTTAATAAAAAAAAATAAACCTACATATGTCCAATGAGCATGACAAATGGAGAAGAGATAAACCGACTCATTTTCTAACACTTTAGTCTTGGCGTTTGACCAAGAGGTCCCTTCCTGGCAAGCAGCCCTGCAAGCTACCGACACTCAAAACATCTGTAAGTATAAACTTCTTCTGAACATTTATTCATTCCTAACATATGAGCTCATTAACTTTTTTCCTAATTGCAGTCTAAGTGAGTGGATATTTCAGTCTTTTTTTTTTTTTTTTTCAAAGAAAGACAGAGGCAGAGTACCCAGCTGAACAGGTCCAGCTGCTGCAACAGCAGCACCCAAAATGCAACTGCCCATGCCTGGGGCTCTGCCAGTGCCAGTGCACCCAAGTGGGCTGGTGCTCAGGCCTTCACCACACCGTTGCTGCCCAACTCTTTTAGCCCATTAGGAGAGATTTCAACAGCAAAACCAAACCTAGATTTTCTAAAAAATCAGGTTTGCACTGAACAGGAAGAAAAGCGGTTGGACTTCTGTGCTTTCTTTGTACTGTAAAAAGGCAGAGTGTTTACCCAAAAACTTTTTAAAGCTTGTAGTATCTTCATCATGTTGGGCATCTTCGTCGTATAATCAACTAGTCAAGAGTGTCCTCTCCCACCAAATCACCAGCTTAAAATGTAGGCTGACTTCAAAGTCTAGTTAGCCTTATCGTTGCTGCAAAGTTAAAAGTGGGGACAGAACTTCCCTCTCTGTTTTCAAGCTGATGCCACTTTGCCCCACCCTGTAATCTCAGTTTAAGAGCGGGTGCAGCCCTTTGAGTACTGCCATCTTGCGGAATGGCATCGCACAAAGCAAAACCACAAACATCTAAGTAACTTGATAAATTACAGGGCTTATGAGAAAATGAGTTAACTTTGGTCTTCCACCACATCCCAAGACAGCAGGAGAAAACTGCGGCATAACTTCTCATTATCCCTGCAGAACCATTTATGCCTCCTTGCTGTGTGTCATCCCTGAACTTCTGGTCTTTCATTACACTCTCAAGAATGCACACCATGTCTTGTTAAGAATAATTTCACTATTCAACAGAGCATTTACACATAACTCTTGAGAAGGAACTTAAACCAATCCCTGCTCCACTGTTATGAGATGATCAGTTCTCAGCACACAAAACTCACACGGGTTTGATAACCCAACTCCCAACGTTATACACTTCACAGGGATAAGAGGTAAGATCTTCCCATGAGAGATGGGAAGGCTGTGCAAGAACAGAAAGGTCTATCTGCTGAGTGATTTAGTCAAAAGCAATAGAACTCAAATATGTACCTTACACTTACAAATTTTTTTGGCATAAACTAGCAATGGATGGTAGCATTCAGTTTTCCACCTTCTGGATACGCCACCACTTGAGCATATGCACAAGGAGGTTGTCAGCTGCTACGTGACAATGGTAACCTAACTCCAACCTGTTTGACAAAGCTGAAGCAAAGGTGCATTTGAGGTACACACTTGAAAGATGATGCCTTTCTGGTTCAGCAGGTTGGGGATACAGATGAGGACAACAGCAGGAACTGTGTCAAAAACAATGCTGGGGTCTGCATTTAAGAAAGCAGGATGAAAACGTGCAGAGGGTAGGGCTGGGCCCTGCTTTCAGCGAAACATGGATATACTGAGAGTATAGGGAAGACAAATTTGAGAGCCCTTCAAGTAACTCCAGAGCCTCTTGTTGCATGGAGCGAACTTAAAAGTCAAAAAGGTCAATTCAGCCTACATGCAACTACTCTGAAAACAAATGAAAAGTGGAGCAAGATGACTCAAAGAAGTTTAGGGCTATTTTTGTAACACTGTCATTAGTTCTTACGTACAGAAAACACTAGAGAATGTCTTCCAAGGTTTGCCACGAAGCAAAACCATCTTTCTGAAGAAAATTCAGCTAACTAGTAAAAAGGATGGAATGAACTTTACGTGGCATTTCAACAGCCCTGTCCTGTCAGAAGATTATAGACATCACAAAATATGCATACTGTGCAATGGTTAGACCACGGACGGCGATAATGACAGCCTGCACTATCCATGGCTTGCCACTGTCAATGAGCTTTGCAAACAAAAAAAGCACCACCACAAAGGTCCTTCCTAACAAAATTCTGTCTGGAGAAATATGAAAGAACTTTAAACCCCTGACATCTTCCTCTCAACTTTCCTTCTTGACCACATCCCTGTTTAGACTTCAGATGGCAAGTAAGTGTGCCAACTCAAGCCTCTTTGCTCTCAGGGAGTGTAAAAGTTGACAGAAGACCAACTTTGCTCTAATGCAGTGGAATAATAATTGTCACAATTAATTAATTGTGTTAATTCCATATGAGACCTCTGAACCATGCTTGCCAGTGGTTCACAGGTGTAACAATAAGAAATGGAGAGCGTAGCCTCCTTTTAGGGAATGGAACATCAAGGCAGGCTCAACGGAATCAGCAATGTTTAGCTGGTAGAAGAAACAACATTCTAAGGCCCATCCACCCCCACACCTTTCCAGGCAATATATTTGAGCAGCAACTTGGATATATAAAAGAAAAAAAAACCCCCATACCCACAAAAAAATTCTGTCGTCAAAGTTCAATCCCACCACCAAAAATGTCACATTTTCTAGTTTTAGTACATAAAAAGTTACAACTTCAGGGTGCTGTACCCTCAGTGTAGTACTCTCCTCCCCTCAATTACTTTCTTTAGGCATATTAAAGAGCTGGGTTAATTTACTAGTCAAAGGATACTGATGGCTGTGCTGCATGTCAAGTCAAACCCCCGAAGGACCAAAGATTCTTGTATTACTGTCTCGTAACTTTAAATTACAAGATCTACATTATTTTAAATAGACATATGGACAAACAAATGGGACGCATGAGACTTTTACTCATATTGTTATGATTTTTTTAATTAAGGTTTTTTTAACTTCTTTTAACAGTATTTTTTGTGTCATCTTCGCATATTTGATTGTTGTATCTTACAGACTCTGGCAGTGGAGAAACAAATAACTTCATCCAGCATGGTGTGATTTGACCCCAGTTCCTCCTTTTTTAGCTCTAAAGGATGCCCACAGAAACATGCTCAGCGACTCATTGCTATTAAAAGTATTCAGCATTTAAATCTGCACTGTTTCCCTTGATGTCTTAATTTTTGCTTCACTTTTGACAGAAAATTTCACCTTTACATTTTAACTTTACGTAACACATGAAACAATAGTGACTATCGACTAATTACGGACCTAGCAGAAAGTACAGCCAGAATCTATATGATGAAGTTTATGCAACACCTTGTCACCTACAGATAACTTCCTAAATTACACCCACTACAGGCTCCTGGAGGCACGCGGTTCTTTGATTTTCCTATTTCTGCTTTGTGGCCAGAGACAAAGTCACTGGACCAAAATAAACCACAGACACTTTCTGCTGTTACCATCCTGGGAGCTGCCTGGAGACGACCAAAGGTGCCTCCAGCATCTGACCTCCACGCAGCTGCGGCAGGACAGCATCTGGGAATGCAGCACACATTCTGCATGCCCAGGTCCCATCATATCTGACACTGAGGTGACAGCTAGAGATAAGGGCCATCAGCTCACTGCCACGCCTCTCAAGTCATTTGCTTGAAATAGCCTCAGTATCTGTGGCATTCAAAGAGAAGTTTGATGCACGTGCACATTCTGGTGTCTCTCTGAATTCACTCATTACATTCTTCCTTGAAGTAGATGCCTTGAACAGAAAATAAAGACAAAAATGTAAGAATTGCATGAAAGAACAGACAGTACCTGGTAGCAACAAAAATCTTCATTCTCCAAAACTTAACACTAGATTAAGAGAGGCTAAAAAAAACATAGAGAGGGGAAGAAAAGAAGAGGAAAAAAAAAAAAGGTTAAATGACCATCCTCAGCTTTCCCCATGATAAAAATATTGACAGCAAAAGATCAGCAGTTACCAAAATCTGTCTTCAACGAGTATTTCAACTCCAAGCCTCTGCTGAGGAAAGGAGGATTTTCCCATTTTTCTCACTTCTTTATCTTTACAAAAGACTATTTCAGCCAAATATGTAAGAAGACTTTATTGTGACTTTACATTGTCTCTTCTGGGTGAAAAATAGAGTTACTCTTTGAAAAGACTTATTTTTCTTCTCTAAAGGCTATTCTATTTCAGATGGTCGCCAGAAAATTATCCTATAGCTAGACCCTTCTTAAATATAGAGATCAGCTTTGATACTTGCTTTTTCCTCTTTCTTAAAATGCACTTTTAAAAAACGCATCTCAAGTCTCCCAAGACTTTGAAGATTGCTACTGTGCCTTCATTCCCAGTGCAAGGGTAGAGCACAGGTTATCTATCTCCTTGGACAGAGATTAGTCTCACTTGGTAGAACCTGTGGCACACTGTGCCTCAGCAAACCAACTGTCCTCTCCCCCATGGCACACAGCTGCCACCATGCCACGGGCAGCAAGGCCTCACTAGTACATGTGGCTCTGTTCAGAGCTGTCTGATCCCAAAGCTTTCCTTCTGTCTTGGGGTGACTTTTCTCTCAGGGGCTATATTACTAGATTTTGGCCAAACCGGCACACCTTCCCACATGCACAATACAAAGGTTTCTAGATCAGCCCTTCTGACTCACAGGACACAAGCTACTTTGACCAATGATGGAAAGCCAAGCAGTATGACAAACAAACAGTGACAACTTATAAGATTTAAGGAGAAAATATTTCAGTAAAGGCAACCCAGTGGCCCCTAACTAGCCTTACTTTAGCTAGATACTTTTAATCTACATGCTGCTCTCCTTCTGTATCGTGATGATGATATTCTTTAAGGAGCAAAGGCTCACCCATGGGAGATGAAAAACTGGACTAGGTGTTAATAACTGGTATTGCTTACCAAGCTTTCCAACAGCGTGAAACAAAAGACAAAGGCTGCAAAACATATTACATAAAACCGGGGGTATTTTTGTTCTACTTTTTTAAAAAATCAAAGGCTTTAGTAAATAGCAGAGTTACTGCATTATTGAAAAGCCCATTCCCATCTCAACGTTTTTATTGGGAAGTTTTCATGCTTAATGGCCCTGAACTATGAACACTGCTCTGCATTTTTTAAACCATTCTTGGCACCCTGTTCTAAAATATCTGTTCCTCCAAGGTTGTGCTTACTGTCTAAGACAATGTCATATCGCTTTAAAAGTATTTCCAAACACCCAAAACTACAGCTTTGGAAATTTAGGGATGAGAAATTTTAAGTATAAGAACAGAGAGATGGAGAAAGCACTCAGTAAACATTCTGAGGGAGCAGGGTGGCTGAGCAAAGGGACAGACCGTTTTGGCCAGCGCAATCTTCCAGCCAAACTCTCCTACAGCAAGTACTCCACCTCCAAATCACCTACAACCCTTTGGCATTTCTGGTGACACATAACAGGATGCGGACTCTTGCCCCCTACAGCGTCAGTGACTAGAAAGTGAAAGGATTCCTGAAAAGAAGTGTGATGCTCCCTGTAGTTCTGGGCAGTTCCTACACTAGAATCAGCTCACAAGATGTTCTGCTTTCCAGGACTGCATGGCACGATTCATCTCTGGTATTAACCACCGGTTTCTAGAAAGCAAAATTTATGTCAAGCTTTGAACGCAGCTTCTGTACTGACAGCAAATGATGAAATTTTACTGTTTTCTGCTGCTTCAAGAATGTAAAGGAGAAAAAACCAAAACAATTCACATAATGAGAGCTGAGCCTATATAATTTAATTACTATTGAGGTACTGCATTTATCATTTGAGAAAAACAGATGTTCCTTGTTTTCACATCTACTGCAGTTTGACAGAAGTAGAAAAAAGTTACAGAAATAACATCTAATTACCATCTCATCTTAATGGTAAATGTGCAGGAAACTACAGATTTCCATGTTCTATCATGTCATGGATTTCCCAACTTGTGACTTGGAATAAAAGAAAAACCCATGGTGAACTCAATCAAGTTATTGTCTTTCTTCTTGTGTTCTCCTCCTTCCCTCACTGAGAATATTTGCAGTTAAGACCAAGATGCACGTTAACTATCATGAGCTATTTACTGATCTCTGATTAACAGGTGCACTGTTGCAAGTGTATTAAAATTGCTTCTTTTAAAATGTAGTATTCATATTCAGTACCTCGCATAGCATTCCAGAAAAGCTGAACATTACCAACTTCCTACTACTCCTTAAAATTGCTCTATTTTTTTCAGTATTACAGTCTATTTCTAAAGTTTTGCACCATGACAAATATTCAAACGTGCAAATCAGGTAGCCATTGAATTCAAATGAGGAAATTATTCTGTATTGCATCTGTCTAAATACTGCAGATTTATTTTCATAATATTCTCATAAGAGCAAAAAATATTACATATGTACAAGAAAAATAATAAAAAAGAAATGTCTTCATTAAATTTTTGACTCAACAATGAAAGCTCCCCCTCTTCCCTTTACAATCTGCTTAGAAAAATTAAAATTATTGGCAAAGCCACACTGTATTGCATTGAAAAGTCCCCTCTGGCCACAGCTGTCAGCTTTTACTTTTAGAATCAGGATCTGCCCATGGGCACACAGATAGCTTGTAACTCATAGGCTCATTACATGTCAAGGGCAAATAAAAAAATAATCCATGTAAACCAGTAGGAAACGCTAATGTAACTTTGGATATTTAGATATGCAACTGCACATCAGTATTCTAATTAAAAAGAAAAGGTACTAACAAACATCCAATTTTAAGGGAAAACATGTAAGTAATAAGAAAAAGCAACAGAAATCCTGATCACTCACTGGGTCAGATTAAAATAAAATTAGGTATCGAAAAATCTTTATCTGAAGAAACACACGTATGCCATTCAATACATTCTCTTCTTTATGACAATCTCAAGATACACCTTTATTCCTATTCGTCCCTGATCAGAAAATCAGCATACCTGACACTCCCTGTAACATTCACATAAGATACACAAAAATAACTTGCAAATCTTTTCTAGAATGCAACATCCATAGCAGAGTCTACAGAATTTCCCTTTTCCAGATAGGATACTCCAAAATAAAAAACCATCAAAACCCCAAACCCCTAAATACCAGAAAGTTACTAAGTTTGTGGTTGATTTTAGACTAGCCAGATTTGCCTTGAATTTCAAGTATTCTCAGAAACTCCAGACCTAGTTTTCCTCTTTCTTATACCACATACTTATGTAAATCCACTGGTTTTGATGAATTACTTTTAAGCTGACCACTAATTTAGGAGGAGAGATAGACTGAGCTATTTAAAGAACTTTGTAGTAGTTTACAAGGCTGCCCTTTTTTTCTTCCCCTCCGTTAATGGAAAGCTTTAAAAATGTTGTCCAAAACAAATCACAGTCTTCAGCTTAAAAGGAAACATTCCTGTTGTTTTCAACCCAAACTTAATCAAACTGATTATTACAAGTCACACAGAATGTGTCTCCTTATTTAACCCCTATTGCCCCAGTACATACACCTGGAACAAGACTTCAGCCTTAGCTGAAGAGCAGCAAGCCTGGCTACCCCAAGAATTTACTGCAGAAAGCACTGCAGACCATTTTCTGAAGACCGCTTCAAAGGTCCCTGTGACCAGAAGCCCTGGGGCTCTTTTGCCTTCCCACCACAAAATACTTCCACGCAGATACCTATCTTGACTTTGCTAAGGACAGTGATGAGCAAGACCTGACAAAAGGCCACGCACATCCTCGTGCTGCTCTAGTTCTTCTGCTGCTGCCCTAGTGTCAGCACATCTTTATTGATAATTCACAGGAGGCTTTGACCCTCAGAGGCAAAGCGCAGACAGGCAGCCTGCGTCATCAGCTCTGCTGCAGGACGGCAGCCTCCAGCAGAGAGCCAGCATCCATACATTGAAGCAACAGCATCCTCTGTTACCACAGGAGACTCCAGCAGAGCTACCCCTCAAATCCCTACACATGGAAGAGTTTGAGGAACTGAGAATGCCACCGAAGCCCATGAAGCAGCCCTGGTAGACTCTCACGTTTTACATGACAGGTGACTAAAGAGAGTTCAACAGGGAGTGCATGCAAAAACAGCTTACAACTATGGTAGTCTGCTTTGCTTGCTTCATTTTGTCTTTGCAATAAGCCTGCAACTCTTCTTGCCTGAAGAGACTGCCATTTGCTTAGGGGTTTACTGCTGGATTGCCAGTGTGGAGGGAGAGAGACTGGACACACTGAACATTAAAATGCTGCACATTGTTCTCATATTTCACAGAAGGGCTTGAGCTAACGGTGAAAATATCCATGATTTATACATTCATTAAGAAAAAAAAGTAATCACAGTGAAAAGGTCATCTGATTTGCATACTAGATGCTCAGATCAACCACCTTGGTTCTGCAGATCTAAAAGGACAGCAAAGCAGTATGGTTGGCCAGTGAGAGATGAAGATCTCAGTAGAAAATGAGCAATATTTACAGCACATCTAGGATGCACTTCTAGTATGACAATTAAAATTATTTAGGCACGAGATCCTGCTAAAAGATGTGGTCTTGCAGTCCATGGTCCCATATCCCTCTTCTCCCAGAAGCCACTGCAGTGCAGCTATGGGACAAACTGATTCATCCAGCTGATCCACAGGAGTATCACTTCTCTTTCACTTCAGTGTAAGCCTGCCATTTGATCAGACCAATGCACTGATTCATACTGAGGCTGCACAACCACCATATCTAGTGCAAAACATGCACTTGGACCTCTGGGAAGGGCTAGGAAGGGATGTGGGACTGTCCTTTCCCATGGTAATTCAGACCACTTTGTTCCAATACAGGATTTAGACCTTAGGCTTGAGAAGCAACATCCGCCTGAGCTCCTTCATCACCAGTGAAGGTGCACACTGGGTTGTCTTCTCTGCAGTGTGACTCACATCAGGAAAGTTGTACCATTCAGTCCCTCATGGAAACACCTCTTTCAGCCCACCCCAGACCACCCCTCTTTGGTCCTACTACCTTTTACAGAACCAAAACCAGAGACCAAGCTTTAATTTAGCCACCTCATCCACAGCAACACAAATGCCTCTGCACGAAATCTCCCACTGCATTTGAGTCTGGGAGAGTGAGGCACGAGTAGGACTGTTATCAGCAAACCTTATTTCAATGTGCATCTGTTTTATGTTTGTCTCTTGCTAGCAAGATATGCTACTCTAATTGGGAGCTGCTGATGCTTCTCTGCAATTCTTATATCCTCTAAATAAGTGGAACTGTTACCCTTGAAATAAGAGAACTTGGGGCAATCAGTTTTCCAAACTGGCCTTCTAATCTTCCCAGCCATTTTCAATATTCCATGACAGCACACTTTAAGTCTTTCAATCACAGAGATTCGACTTTTTTCAAGAGCCACAGATAGTGCCTGGAACCTGCAACATCCACCTCGGAGGGCTCTGAACACCTGATGGTTCAAGAACCACTAAAATTTCTGCAGCCTGTAGCAAAAACCTTTCACAAGATAAACTTTAATATTCGCTATAGTGAGGAAAATGTATTTTGAATGTTTAGTAGGAGCATCACTTAAAAAGATGAGAAATACCACGTTCATCCACATGTATTCGGAAACGCAGCAAATAGACTGTGCATAAATGAGTATTAATCCCCCCATCGTATTATCACAATTGGCTACGTTCTGAAACAACCTAAAACCACTTGCCTGTCCCATATTGAGTATTACAGACCCCACTGTCCCCCTGGTATCTCCAAGTTTTTCTAAAAATTTGTCTAATATTATAATTTTGCTAATAAAACAAGTATTATATAATAAAATATAAAAACCAAAAAATTTACTTTTTGTTGCTGGCAAAACCAGCAAATTTAACATAAAGCATGTGATACAAAATGAGCAATGTTATTGACACAGTTTGCATTTATGGCAGAAAGGTGACCTTCTCTCTCAGTTCACAGCATGGTACGCTCAGAATTTAATTTATCCTGTGCATGTAGATCTGTGCATGGCTTGCAGAAATCCTAAAACGTAAGACAGCAAGATTCTTACCTAAACGATTGTAAATACAGAGACTTTAGAACTCTAGCACCAAATAAAAACAAAGCAAAACCTAGAAGCAGAAAAACCCATGTTTTGACCTGCAGTGACATTTTGACGCTACCCATAATCTGGAAAATTCTCTGCATCATAAATATATATGGTTGACAGACATTATTAAAACACCGGTGTAACAGCTTACCAAACTATTTATCTATCTCTACCGCTTCTATAAAGGTGTAAATGCTCTACAAGAAGTTATTGCTACCAAAAAATACGTATAAAGCCCTTACCAGACTCTGCTCATCTGCTAGGCTCACATTCCCAATTTTTTAATTGTTTGCAATAGAAATCACACTATCATCTTTGAGCAGACAGCAAGCAGTCTTCGAAAGAAACTTTTCCCAAGACCTTATTTGGCTACCCTACAAAAACTTTAGGTACCACTTGAAAGTTGATAGTCACTTACAGGAACAAATGTTTGGAGAGAGCTTCTTCAGGTTTTTATCTATGTCCTGCATGATAGAAGGGGCTTAAAAAAAATAACAATCTTTGTATACTATTGTTGGGTTTTGTGAGGAACACACAACTCAATACTGCTAGGACTCAATAACTTTTCTTTTTGTTTTTAACCGACTGCAATATAAAACCCACAGACCATTTGCCAGTGGCCACCTTAAGCCAGGCTTCATCACTGCACCATGACCTGCCCAACAGACTGGAACAGCCATGTTCCGCTGGGATATATCTTGAAAAATTGCATCCTAAAGCCAGGTGCACCTGTGCTTTTATAGGCTTTGCTTCCTTTAAACAGCAAATCCACTGAAGGCTAACAAAAATCTTCCATTTTAGCCACACTATATTGGCTTTTTGGCATGCATCTGTAAATTACAGAGACTTTATTCCAAAAACTGGAAGGAGAAAATAACTTTCAGATCATTTGCAGCTGTAACAACTGATATAATCACCTTCTCTGAGGAAAAAAGATCCATTTTTATAAATAATGACACATATCATTCTTAAATAATTAACTGGCACACAGGCATAACGACAAGACTTTAATTAAATGAGACTTGACATGGTCAGAAGTGTGGATAGTGACATACATGGTAAGGATCAGAGGGATTTCTTTTGCTGTTAATTTGTATTTGAAGTTTCAATGTGATACAGGTATCATTCCAGTTCTGGTAAACACACTGAATCAATTACAGGCAAGCAAAAACGCCTCCAATACCTCAAAGGCTAGATGTGCTATTTGTTCCAAGCTGGTAAAACTACTGCCCTAACGTATTTCAGCTCTGCATAAATGCATTCCAAGAGGTTAAAATTCCACTCTGTTTCAGTGCTTCTCTCTTCCACACAGTCAAGGAAGCACTGTGATATTGACCTTCTCCAGATACCTTCATACACATGAGCACTCCCTGCCCGCATGTGCTGCCCCAGTTTCCACTAATTTCAGCAGTATTTCTGCTCTTATGTAATAAGTACCTTTACAACAGAGACTCCTTCAGAAGAAACCAAATCAACCAAAGCTCCTTTTGCATAACCTACCAAGCAGTTATAAGTTACTGGCTGCTGGATGCAGATGACAGACTGATCTGAACCTGTGACCTCCGAAGGACCTACACTCCCCCATTAACCATCCCCTGAGAACTAAGTTGATCAATTTTTTATAAAACGACATGCACTAAAACACTATAAAGGGAAAACTGGGGTTATTTGAACAGAAAAGCACATACTGAATTGGAAAGTCAAAGACTTTCACTGATGTATTATTTCTACGGTGTAAAATGCATACTTGCTGCTTTACAGAAAACACTTAACAAGAGGTTTTTTTGTTTTGGTTTTGTTTGAGTTTTTTCCCCTTGAAGAATTCAGATGATAATCAGCACTGAAAGCTAAATCTATGCAAATATTAATTGGACTTAATGAATGCACAGTGATAAGAATTGGATTTAGGGAAGTACATTCCAAAGAACTTTTAGCATAAAAGATGATGCCGAACAAACACTGTAACTGCTGATGGAAGGAGTACTGGTGGTTGATAAAACCACATACTTGACCCACTGATGTAGTTCGAACCTCTATCAGTAAACAATATGCTTACAAAGGGTAGTTAGCAAGATATCAGTGTCAATGAGTGAGAGATAGTTTTTAGATTAGAAAATAAAGACACTAAAAAGACCCTGAAAACCAAATTTTAAATGTGTGATCTTTGTTTACCTTTCCCAATAACAGTTCTTATGCACCAGCTTTCTTGTATGGCTAGGCAGAAATTCTTTACTGTGAGGGTGGTGAGGCACTAAAACGGGTTGCCCAGAGAAGCTGTGGGTGCCCCATTCCTGGGAGAGCTCAAGGGAGGCTGGATGGGGCTCTGAGTAACCTGGTCTAGTGGAAGGTGTCCCTGTCCATGGCAGGCAGGTTGGAACCAGATGGTCTTTTAAGCTCCTTCCAACTCAAACCATTCTATGATTTGCCCTTGTAGAAACCTACTTGAGCCAGGCATTCACTTCAAGAACCTGTACTACATACCACTGAAAACCTCACAACATAAACACCACTAATACTTTATGCATCCAGTTTCCGGCACAAGGCTTGAAAATTAAATGGCTACCCCATATAACAATAATTTTAATACTGAACATAAATATGATCCAAATCCAGGAAAACTCAACAGAGTAACTTCCACTGACTCAGCTATGTATCAAATCTTATGTGCACAACTAGTTGACAAAACCAGAAAGAAAAGAAGACAGGAAAAACACTCGCACACTTAGTATTATGTTACTAATGTTTAAAGGCCACTAACTTGTGGAAGAAAAGGAATTTCTTTTTCCTCTTTTCACGTGCTTAAATTAAAATAACGACCTATTGTAACCAGTGAGCCACCATTACTAAAAGCTCCATGCTGAAAACGGTAACTAAGAGCTTACCCTTCACCCATATATAACTTTGATACAGGGTATGCGAAATGCAGACACCAAAGTCTACTTACATAGATGTTTTGCTTGTATTTGATTGCCAGTTTACTTATATTTGAATATCAATTTGCAAGCTAATTAGAGAACATTGCTTAGCCCATTACAGAAAAATAGTGCTCCACCATTAACTGCAGTGCTATCTCACTAATTCCTTTAAAGACTGGCTTCAAACACCATCTTCATCTCCATTCAAAACAATTAGTGTACATTTATTTCACATTTTAAACTGCATCGAATCAAATTTTTAAACACTTTAACAGATTGCACTGCTATTTTGATAGCTTTTATGTTACAAATTGTGCTTTTAGGGATTCTAACTTTTCCTGTTTAAGAGAATGTTAAACCGGAACTCACAGAGGGCTTTAAATAATTCCTCCTCTCTACAACCTGAGAGGCATATGCCATTAACTTTCAAAACCAAACAAAATCTACTTCTTAAAAGGCAGCACAGTGCACAAGGAAGAGCTGCAGGCAAGCAGACACGATCATAATATTCGCCCCTGCTCACAGGTCTGCCAAAACAAAGCAGACAGTAAAGAAGAAGGAAAAAAAATCAAAATGCGCCAGTTTCTGAGCTCTGCAGGCAGCTCAGAGGAGGAGGAGATGCACCGAGCAATGCTGTGCTGCTCCTCTGCCCAGAGCATGAGTGCCTACAGGCAGGCAGGAGCTGCAGCCAGCGGGGTGAGGGATGGCAGTCGTGGGCAGCGCTGGGTGCCCTGGTTCTCCAGGATTATCTGCAGCCAGGGTGGCAGGTTAATGGGATTGCTCACTGTCATCTGCAACCCAGATAAGAACCGTCGTCGGCACAATTCCCTACTATGCCCAGGTAGCACTGGGATGCAGCAGGCATCAAGGGCAAGGGATGGCAGGGTACTGATCCTCAGCTGCCCAATCCTGCAATATATTAGAACAGCAGGAAGAAAACGCTGCAGAGAGAAAAGAGGGTGGAAAAAAACCTAACACAGAATCTAACACAGTGGAGTTTCATTCAGTTATGACCTCCTTTTCTCTCATCACCACTGACACACCTCTTTTCTCATTAACTTATCTCCTTTCCCACAGCAGGTCCCAGAAAAATCAACAACTAAGCTGACCCAGAAGATAATGAGCCCACTAGAAAAAGCAGGAACAGTTCTGCGGTGGATCGTCTTGCTGATCAAACTCACTCACCCTGCAGCCACATCATTGTGATGCATTTGTAACAATAGGAAAGATTTACATTTTGAGTATATTCTCTCCTAAGCTTCAGGTTGGTGTTTTCACACGCATTTAAACTGCACATCTATACACACAAGGTGAGAAAAAAATGAAAAAATACTGCTGATACCAGTAACAAGAAGGAGCAGTGGGTTTTAATACCACTTCATAGACACTGATGGACCCTCAGTGCTCAAACTCCATGCTGCCTCCAAAACAGTGGACAAGTCACGATGTGCAGCTGTAGGTACTTTGGCTAGCCTCATGTCTTGGCTGTAAGATCAGCTTACCTTCAAAAGGCTCTTCCTTGTGCATATTCTGATCTTGGCTGAACACTCAGATAATTAAGTTTTCTTAGAATTAGTATAAATCACAAAAAAAAAAAAAGGAAGATGTGGGACACTGTGCTGCCATTTTGGTGTCAAGAAGGCCCAGTAGTTTCTCCTAGAAAAGCTTCTCAGCACTATGTGCTCACCTAATTCACACTGGTGAGCTCTACTGGGTCCTCAGCATTTCCTTTAGGGTGAGTATCAGATGCCCATGACTAGCTCAAACTGGATGTCATGAGGAAATCTGAAGGTATTTCAAGGTATTTTTCTTTTTACCTTGGGTTGCTTCTGCCCCCTCTTCCAACTAACGCAAAGTTTCTCTGTTCTTTCTAGGGTTGTGGAGAACCTGTGCTTTCCCTTCCCCCTTGAACGACAGTAGGGTTCATACCTCCACCAATTCCATCATCCTTCATCACCTGGATTCTTCTGCTTCCATCCCTTCCCTAGCCTCAGCTCCATTTTGGACTCCAGAGTTTCACTCCATTTATCCCCCAACATTATCTTCCCTGCCTTCTGGAGGACACATCAACCAGCGAGGGCATATGGAGAGGAGTAGAAAACCATCCCTGCTGTGTTAAATTGGAAAGATTTAAAGGGTGCCAAAGGCCAGTTGCTCCTTCTACAGCCTCATTAGAAGATAATAGCAAGTCCAGTAAATTTCCTTTCCATCCAAAATCCAACCTTGTTCCTCTGCACCTTCCTTCTGTTCCTTCTTTGTCCTGAGTTTAGCAAGGCTGGCTCTGATGCCTAGGACATGATGTGAAAGTTTGGAAGTGAACTCTTCCAAAAGTTACTTCCAGAATAAAAAAATGCCCTCACATTGAGTGTCCCAAGTTGAACCAGAAGCAATGAATCTGCCTCACTGCATTCAACCAAAATCAGAGCAGTTCAAACTGTACTTGGGATTTGTTGACTGACATCCAAGTCTTCAACGCAGTAGTATTTGATTTAATGTGGTCTTTAAGTGTTTAAATACTAGAGGAGTTTATCTGTATTTAGTATGGTAATACGTTCTGCAATAAAGGATATTTTCCTGTAATATCAGTTCAGTAGCATACTCTCATAAATTTGTCTTCTGGATTGTTAGAAAAATGACAAGGCAACAGAAGATGTACTGTAGTCTTAAGTGACAAACTGAACGCCTAATTTTAAATACCATTTTCTCACATTATGTATGCTAACACAGACGGCCCCACCTGAGTTTCTGCTCCATGTATTCCATATACCACACTGTGGCGGTTTGAACCTGAACTTGATGGACAGTCATTTCGACCAATAGTGCTTCTCGAAATTTACATATTTAAACCCCGGGGAGACGCGGAAACTTTCTCTTACTTCTGGCCCTTCGGACAGGTAGCAGGGCTGCCCGCTCGGCCCAGCGGGGGCCGGGCTAGGCCTGCCCAGGCCTGACTGCAGAGGCCCGGTGGGCCTGGGGCCTGGCCCTGCTCCGTCTCGGCTCGGCGGGGGCTGGGCCATGGCCTGCAGCTCCATGCGGGGCAGCACGAACTTTTCCCCACTGCGGCAAAACGAACTGAAACTTTACACCAGAGACCAACTCCGGCCGCTGCCCAGCAGAGATCATGCGACCAACCCGCTGCAATGCCCAGACCCGGATAAGAGCAACTCCTTCAGTGCTGTAAGTTCCTCAGAAGAAATGAATCCTGGAAACATCAGTCCTCTCCCAGGTCAGAGGAAAGGGAAAGGCAAAGACACGTGAATAAACACCATGGTAGTGACACCAAAGTCAGTGAAGAAGAGAGAACTGAAACCCAGAGAGAAAGAGGGGATAGAGGAGATGCTTTTAAAACCTGAAAGCTGAAAATCTTTTGTAAAGCNGAAGAGAACCTTTGCTCTTGAATAGCTCATCCTTAAAATAATATTCCATTAGCTAAGCTTGAACCCTCGAAAACAGCTGTGGGGAAAGCTGTAAGTCGAGGGAAGGGACTCACATATGCCAACGGAAAACCACCCCGGACGGCTCTTATGCTGTGACTGTGGAAAAGCCCCACAGCATGGGCCAAAGAGACTCCTCTCCCTAAGTGACCTGATGAAAGACTATTACAGAGGTGGTAAACTGACTGAAATAATCCTAAGTTTGTGTCTTTATGTTGTAAGTGGGAGGAGGGGGGAGGATGAGGGGAGGAGAAGTGTTCTGAAGGTTTATTCTGACCCTTAATATTCTTTTTTCTCTTAGTTCTGTTAATAAACTTCTTTACATTCTTTAAGTTTAGAGCCTGCTTTGCATTCCTCCTAATTCTTATCTCACAGAAAGTAAAAAGTGCGAACAAACTCACTACACTAAATTGGTGTTTCCACCCGGTTGACGCACTAAACCCGCTACACACACACAAAAATTTTTTTTTTCCGTGCAGCTCTTGCATGCAACAGCAACTTTTCTTCTATAACTAAATAAATCACCCACACCTAAGGGCACCTTTGCCTGTTGGGGAGGTTTTCTGCACAGCTTTGCAGCCACCATTCCTCCTAGCCTCCCCTAGAGGACTGGCCAGCGTTGAAGAACGCTGTAACTACAATGATTCCAGGAGAAATAATGGCCCCTTGGGAATTAAAGCCAGATGACATAGTTTAAAATTGAACTAAGGCAACACTAAATGGTGTTAGAAAGAGTATAATGCTAGACTCAGCTTCAGAGGGCAGAAACAAACATCCCCTTTGCCATCCTTCATTGAGCCATGCTCAGAGCTTACTGAAGCAGCTAACATTTCTGCTGTCGTAATTCAGATTTCTGCACACAGAAAGGACACTACATTTGAGACCCTCACAAGCAACCAGCTGAATATAGGAAAAGGGAATAAATACTAATTAATTCAGTGCATTCCAAGTAAATGCACCATAGACAGAAATTACTATCTGGACTGGACTAATTAACTAAGACAGTAATTTACAGATCCCAGAACGCTGCAACCACTCAAGATTTCTGTAATTTCTTTGTATTTGTATTTTCCTCTTCATCAAGATGTAGTTTTAAGAATCTACACAAGAAACAGAAGCAGCGCTCCTTTTACAGGGAATAAGGGAGAATCATGTTTCTTCTCTGGAAAAAGTGGACAGAATAGTTCATTTAGGATTTAACTACAAAACATTATTTCCACCTGTAATACAAATATTCCATAAAAAGTAAAAATTTTTGTTTAGTACATACTTATACGGTTTTTTTAGAATTCCTTCTTATCTAGAACTCAAGTGATAAATTCTTTGGTACTGGATATACAAATTGATTCACATATTACATACAATTCCGTAAGAGCTTTACAGTCCACCAAGGGATAATAGTTTCGTGTCAGAAATGTTTGTCGTTTGTACACATTCATAACATCACTGCATTTCATTATTTATACTTATTCTGTTTATATGTATGTAACATTCAACATACAAGCTTGAAATGAGAAAGTACCAACTTTAGTCAGTAGTTAATTACTCCGAAGTAAAATCAGATACCACATACAAATCAGACAAAAAAGCAAAAAGGAGTCACTATTCAAATAGCTATATTACCACTGCTCAGCAAGGTGAATATATGCTAGATATACTCTAAGATATATTCTATGTTTAAGTAGCTGGTAAAAGGGAATAAGGGAACAACATCTCAAGAAAAGCAGTCTCTTGCTGCAGCAAAAGAAAGCTCTAATTTTCAGGGGATGAGTATCTAAGAATACATTAAGAGCTTGGTACATGAATAGACAACTGGCAGCATAAAACAGGTACTGTGCTAGCAAAGTGAAAGCAAACAGAAACAGCTCTTCCAATCCAGGATAGTAAGCTCAAAACTGACACTGGAGAATTTAGGATGCTGTGGGATATGGAAAGAGTACAAACAGGAAAGCTGTTTGAGAAAAGAAGACAAAAAGGATTAAAAAGGCAAGAAAGCAAGACCTGGAATGCAACTGTACCACACAAAAAACAACAAGGCACAGAATCACCAAGTAACAGCAACACAATTTACTCTGCTTCTCACAGAAGAAGGCAAAACTAAACCTACTAAATGTTAAGCAGAACTGAAGGGGAAAAATATCTTAACAACAGAAGCTTCTGGAAAAAAAAAATTCTCACTCCCACTAAGGCTTAAAAGAGTAACTAGAAGGATGGTACGCTGTAGCGGTTTTTCTCTTTTTTTTTTCTTTTTTTTTTTGCAAAAGGGGGCGGGATGAAGAGTACAGGAAAAGAATTTCAGAAAACAATACATTTGGGAAGAATTGAAACAATTTTCCCCCAGCTTGCCAGCAGCTCATAGAGAGACCCCATCCATCTGAGATTCTTTGGCTGTCTGCCTGGAAGGAACTTGTCAACTTGTCTTTTTGCTTAAGGCAAGGAGACTTCAAACAAAGTGGTTACCATTTTCTTTTTTTTTCATAGGGAAAAAAAAAAAAGGCTAAAATTTTTTTCCTGGGGAAAGACTAATTTCCCTCTTGGAAAATACAGTTCTTCTAAGAACACTTTCCCTGGCTCTATAGTTAATGCACACTGGAATATCAAAGCCCCCTGTGTATGCTGCTACAGTAAGAATACAATTGCAGAAGAGCTGTTTACAGCAAAGAAAGGCTCATAAGCCTTAAAAGATGTGCTGCTGTCTTCAATTTTAAGCATTATGACTTTTTAAAAAGGAATTTTATTCTTAGCTGATGGTAAGACATTTGTATACGTAGAATAATAGAACACCACTAGCAACAAAGCCAAGTAGCTTTGCCTGGGACAGACAGCATCCATGTCACACTCCACTGCATCATTAAGAAATGCCGAGTTACTCTTAAACAACAGGCCATGCCTGAGGGCCACACTCCCAACAACACCACATTTCTGCGTTGAGACCAATTGGTATTTTCAACGGTAAACTACAAAATAAGTCTGTGGGAAAGCAAAAATCAAGTTTTGTCACTCAGTTTGAAAGCATCAAAACAAATGCTATTTTCTAAGCATTTCACTGCTAGAGGAGAGAAGGCAGCAGGGACACCATGGCTCTGTTTAAGCCTACAAGGTCTCTGAGAAAGAAAGCCTAAAGGAGTGGGAGTGAAAGTTTACCCCAGATAAACTGGCTAACCCCACTCATTTTATGGTTTCATGAGCACTTGGTACCAGGCTCAAAGAGGAGGTAAGTGTGCCTTTTTTGGCAGAGCTGATGCTTACCCTGGCTTAAATGGCTCATGAAACTGCAGTGTTAATCATCCATAATCACTGCTTATCTCTGTGATCAAAACCAAAACATTTTTTTTCTTTATCACTCTGCAATGGAAAGACCTTAGAAATATTTCACAGCTACACAGCACTCGAAGCAATGGTTTAGGAACGAATTTGCTTAGCAAAAAACTAAAACCATGCATTTAGTAACAGGAGACACAATGTTAAAATAGTATCTCTGGAAGATAAGAAACTGGTGCAATAATTATCAGAGTAAGAATCTCTAAGAAATGATTCTGCAAACCATTCAAGTAACCTTTTGAGGTGAATGATTTCAGCTGAAAATGCTTTATTTGTATCTTAAAATTTGCAGGATATAGAACAAAGATTAGATAAACAGGCTGGACATATCAAACTGCCACAAATACTTTTTCCTGGATGAACTACAAAAATGTGATAAAACCAGCACAAGCAAGGGCATTTAATATATTAAAGAGAACTCCCTCCTGACTTAACCTCTTCTTCTCTAACTACTACGTCTTATTTATGGCTCTCCAAATAGTATTCACATTTTATTTACAGAAACCAGCCGTAAGTACTGTGCCTTAAATTTGGGTTAGATATCTAGTGCTATTAGGTGATGGCTGGAGACTTATTTGCATATTGCTTATTTTCTTTTTTAAATGTTGGAAGATTTAAGTCCTAAAAAAATTCGAAGTATATTACATTCTAAAAGACCTGGAGGCCCAAATAATTCCATGCTTTTATTATTAAGACACTTTTTAGCAATGAATGAAGTTTCTCTTAATTCTACCTCTTGAATTATTGCTTTCTTTTTTCTCCCTTTACAGAAATGAAGGTAGTAGTTCTGAGCTCATCTAGTTCCTTGGTAAAAACCACCTTAATTTCAATGAAGCCACTGGTATCAAGTGAAACAACACATCAAACATAATTAATAAATTCAGTATTAAGCCTACAAGACTCAAATATATCTAGTGACCTGAGCATATTGTATCTTGAAGTCAGACTTGTACAGGCATTGTACAAGACAAATTGTAAGATAACAGCTTCAAACAGTCTCCAAGGCTATGCCCAGTGAAGTCTGTCCCAGGGGAACACAGAATCATGGGGCACTGGTGACACTGTGCCAGAAGGAGGCAATAGGGAACAGCCTACACGGTGCAGGTTACCTCCTACACAGCTCAGTCACAGCCTACAAAAGGAGTAGTTTCCAACTTCTGTGACTTCTCAACTAGAATCATCTTTTCCGTTTCCTCATCCTGAAACCAAGGGCAGCAAGGGCAGCTCTCTTTCTCTTTTTCTCCTCCCCCGCCCCAACCCACATTAATAAATGTAGGAGGTTTTTTTTTTCCCTTTTCCAATTTATGTTATTCTGAACATATTCCTCCACCAGTTTTTCACATACTGGGACAAACCGAACACCTGGATAACAACTGAATGTGTAGTTGCTTCTCATGCCCTCATGCACACAAGGAAAAATTAGTAGATGCTGTCATAATGTCCTAGCCATATGAATGAACGATGCCATTATGAATTATTCTTAAATGCAATGGGAACAAGCCTGATCCTCCTTCAAAAACAAGCAGCACCTGAACACATGATTAAAGAGAAACCTCTTCAAAAACATCCAATATAATGTAGTACAAGGAAATTTCTTATAATAGTGCTTCAAAAGCCAGATATCCTATGTTACTGTAACAACTGGAATGCAGAGACCAACAAGTCATATGATAACTCTAATTTTATTTAAGTTAAGACAGAGGACAAAGAACTTAAAAAGATGCCTGTCCCCCAGTGTACTAGACAAAAGCAAATAAACAAGATGGGTGATAAACATACAGTCATTTTTTTGGGCAGTATTTTAAGAAGCAATTCGTCAAGAAAGCATCAAGTTACAGTCAAATTACTCTGCAGACAGATATCTGAGACATCCATAAAGGCTCTGTGATGCTGATTATCAACGCACAAAACCAAAGAAAATTAAAGCCTTCATCTCTAAAACATACAGAAACTACTACAGGCATTTACAAGGATATTATAAGGTTATACAGAGAGAAAATCAGAACCACCAAAAACCAAATAGAACATAATCTGGAGACAGATTACTATTAAAAGACAATTTAAAAAAAAAAAAAGTCTTTCTAGGAATCAGCAACAAAAGCAGGGCTAAGAAGAACCTCCACCCTTTATTAAATGTGACGAGAAGCATAGGGACAAGGGATGAGGAAAAGGATGATGTACTTAGTGCCTTCTTTCCCTCAGTGCAATAGTAAGATGAGTTGTTCTCTGGGTACCCAGTCCCCTGAGCTGGAAGACCAGGACAGGGAGCAGAGTGAAGCCCCCATAACACAAGGAGAAATGGTCAGTGACCTGCTGCACCACTTAGACACACCCAAGTCTGCGGGGCTGGATGGGATCCACACAAAGGTACTGAAGGAACTGTCAGAAGTGCTTAGTGAGCCACTTTCCATCACTTATCAGCAGTCCTGGATAACCACGGAGGTCCCAGTCGACCGGAGGTGAGCAAATGTGATGCACAGCTACAAGAACGGCCAGAAGAAGGATCTGGGGAGCTACAGACCTGTCAGCCTGACTGTGGGGCTGGGGAAGGTCATGGAGCAGATCACCCTGAGCCCCACCATGCAGCACATACAGGACAACCAGGGGATCAGGCCCAGCCAGCTTGAGTTCGTGGAAGGCAGGTGCTGCTTGACTGACCTGATCTCCTTTTATGACAGTGTGACCCACTGGATGAGTGGAGGGCTGTAGATGTTGTCCACCTAGACTTTATTCTAAAGTCTCTGACACCAATTACCACAGTATTCTCCTGGAGAAACTGGCTGCTCATTGCTTATATGGGTGCAGTGTTTGCTGCATAAAAACCCAAAAATTATCTGGATGACCAGACCCAGGGAGCGGTGGTGAATGGAGTTACGTCCAGCTGGCAGCCAGCCACCAGTCGTGTTCTCCAGGGCTCAGAGTCGGGGCCAGTCCTGTTTAGTATCTTTATCTATGATTGGGATGAGGGGGTCAAGTGCACCTCAGTCAGTTCGGCAGGAAGATAATGCAGAGGATCAGTGGGCCAAGGTGAATTATGGGACCTTACCACTCTCTACAACTACCTGAAAGCAGATTGTAATGAGGTGAGGGTTGGTCATTTCTTCCAGAAACAAGTAATAGGACAAGAGAAAATGGTATCACCTTCCATCAGGGAGGTTTAGATAGGATATTAGGAAGAATTTCTACAGCAAAAGGGTTAGCAAGCTTTGAAACAGGCTGCTCAGGAAAGTGGTGGAGTACCCATCCCAGGAGGTATTTGAAGGACACGTAGATGTAGTCCTTAGGGACATGGTTTAGTGGTGAACTTGGCAATGCTGGATTAATGGATGGACTTCATGGTTTTAGAGGTCTTTTCCAACTTAAATAATTCCATGCATTTAGATAGGCAAGGCAACCGAGATCAGAATCAGGCACATGATTATCCCTACGAAGCAAATGTCATGCAACTATACTTAACTTCCAGCATCATCTGAATCTAGTTTAATAACCAGAAAATAGGCTTTTGACAACAATAGTATTTCAAAATGACAGTGTAATTAAATTTAAGTCAAAGCTATGCAGTGATGGACTGTATGTTTATGTGTAACCAGCAAATTATATGCTTTTAAGCATGTCAAAATTTTCAAAAGAATTAACCACTGCAGTAATTCAGCTGAGGAAACGGTGGTAGGAAAAAGACTCCCCCAGGTCATTTTTCAACCAGCTGATATGATGTGATACATACTGTTTGCCTCATACAGTGTTTCCAATTCCTACTTCCCTAAAATGTTACGCATTTTAATACCATTCAAGGACAAACCAACAGTCATGCTTCACTCACTTCTGAGAAGCAAGGGAAGGGACTGTGGGAATGGGATGAATAATGAGACAGGAAGTCACTTTGTCATCCTATGTTCTAGTTCAGACTCACTTAAAGCTGATCAGACATTATCATCAGGTTTGCATGAGCAGTGACAACAGACAATCAGTGCCCAGTCTACTGCAGTTCCCAACTGGTGGGAAAAGAAAAGGGAAAAACTGCAGAAACAGCCTTGATTCCATACAGAGTAAAAAGAACTTTCACAAGACAGAGCAGATCTCAAAATGTGTGTGATCTCCATTGCAAGAGGAATTGATGGCATGACAGTTAACCTGTAACAAACATTTGGTGGTTTCAAGGTGGCACCTTTGGAAAGCACTTGGCTGCTGTGCTCTGCGTCCCTGTTTCTGCCCCTCACCCCTGTTTGTTCATCACATACCAAGGAGTTGTCATGCTGATGTCTGTCACAAGAATCTACAGGAGACCCATCTATTAACTCCCATTTGGTGGGAAAGTGAACAATATTCTCTTTCTTCTTTATTATTTTCTCAATTGGCAGAACATTTACTTCAATACATAAATTTCTAAGCCATCCTCTAATAAAAGAAAAGTCTGTGCTGGTAGAATATACTTCCTTGAAACTGAACAGAAGAAGCTTTAATAACTCAAGTTTAAATACACTAAAGCTAATCAATTCATCCTGCATTCAAGTTTCCATTATACTTCTAAGAAAGCACAAAACAGGTCTGTAAAATATAATTAACGAGAAACTGCTACATACAGCATGTAAAATCAAAACTACAGCTTTTACTTCATTTGTTTCGCAGACTCATTAGAATTTTTTTCATTTAAATGTCTCGAACTGCATAGCCAAATTTATACGTGAAAGAAACAACAAATTAAATTAAATTAGTCCTTATTTAAGCTGTATTTGAAACCGTCTAAAACGGATGTTCTTAGTTCCACAATTCCCAAATTAGATTAAAAAAAATTACGTTAGTGGTTCAGAAAACAGACAAATTAATGCAGATTTTTAAAGAATGTTGTACTTCTGCAAGCTTGTATACTGAAACTTAACTGGCTGGGAAATTTAGGAAACATTCAGAGCATCTGCCTCTGTGTCCTACTCTATCCCTGAAAAATAGAGACACAAAAAGAACAGTGAACTGAATTCCCAACCTGGACAACCCGTGGGCAGACGTACTGACTGCAGGGCATCCACGGCAGAAGAAAGAGCTTGTACTCACCGAGCACAACGCAAGCAGGTCATCCCCAGCCTGGGCACCGTGCCATTTGGATACAGGTAGGTGCCAGGGTGAGAGAGCAGTGCACTGTCCCTGAGATAGCCCTGGCACTGTTCTGCCTCTCCTGGCACAGCTCCTTACAGAGCCCTCAGTGCTGCAGTCACTGACCAGGGGCTCACAGACAACCACTCACTCGTGTTGCTGCCTGTCCCATTACTTGCTTTCCATAGATGTCTCTCCTCAGATTGCCATGAAAAAGCAGTAAGGGAACTATCCCTGCATTAACATGAGCACTAGGACTGGGTGTAACTGCAGTGCTTCTATGAGATAAGTAAAGCAGAAAGGAAATTTTCTTTACCTCCTCACACATACACGGGCTCTAAGTATAGACTGATGGCACGCATATTATCAGTAGTAGTAAGAAACATCAGTGTGAATGCTGTGCTGAGAATTAGAGGATAATAATGGGAAGTTTTGCAACACTCAGTGTTTTCAAATTACAGTCAGAGGTGCATGTGCTGCCACTAATGCCGACAGATTTTCCAAGTCCTATGACAGTTATCAAGAAATAATCACAGAGCAGCTGATGTTATTTCCTGCATGCGTTTGTGTCCTATTTAAGGATGAAAATGCTCCAGAGTGACTTATGGCTACAAGTAGGAGAAACAAAAAAGTTCAATGTTTTCTAACAATACCATTGAGAAGAGGCTGTCCTCCATGTACAATCCTTGACACTACTGCACTGTGAACATCTTCAGGAAATCCAGTCTTGCATGACATATCTTCACAGCTTGCTTTTATCGGTGCCTGAAAGACAAGACAAAATTTATATAATACTTGCAACCCACATTCACCAGAGAAACATTCCAGTTGGCACATGCTTCACTTTGCTGCTGCCCTGTACATGCAGAATCTTTGTTTCTCAACGACTGCAATTAGGACCGCAAGGGCAAAGGGTTAATCTTTCTGATAACTGGAATGGAAGGAACAAATCCCACTTGTCTGGTAAGATCTAAATAATACACCATCCTGATTCTTCTGACAACTGAACATTTCCACTAAACCAGACATCGAGACTGAAGGGGAATCATAAGGGGAACAAAAACATTCCTTCCTCTGGAAATAAATATTGCACAAAACCCATTGGCAACTTTTTCACAGCCAGATTACTTGAGACGAATAACTTCAACCACTGCTTTAAAATGCTTTATTTAGAATATTTCTATGTGAGGCTACACTAGAACAAGTAAATGTGAAATTTTACATTTGCAGTAACTTAAGAGAACTTATATTTGTGTTCGCGTTCAAACAGATACCATAAAAAGCCAAATGTTTCCCATGTAATCTCCTATTTCAAAGCGACATTAAGTTAAAAGGAGAGTAGCTCATTAAATTTACACAATGGAAGAGCTGAGCCACTGAAACTGTTTGTTCTCTCACTTATTAAAAAAGTTTACCCTCAAATCACATTCTTAAAAGAGTTTCATAAATGCCTTCTTATTAAGAAATATAATACGGCGTATGGAAATTTGTTTGTTCTGTAGTCTTCCATGTTCAGAAGATACTTCTGGTAGCAAAGCTATTTTCCAGGACAGCTTGTTGCCTATTTGAAAACGAAAACAAAAACAAACACTTTATATGGCAGAGGACTAAGATTTCTTTTCAGTAGATTGTTTTTGTCTCATTTCAGTGCTGCACAAGACAGTGGCCCACCTTACATGTGGCCACATGACCATCCATTGTCAAAACCGCTTTCACACTGCACACAGCAGAGAGGTCATCTCCCACGCCAGCCTGGGCTGGGATATAGCCAAGAAATCCTGATAGCTCTTAGACAAACACACCTACATGCCAAATAAAGGCCTATCCACGTGCATGCCCAGATGTAGTATATGGTCTTGGAAAGCACAAGCAACTGTGTCATTATATCATACTTAAATCTGATCAACACTTTCATTAGATCTTCCTGTTTGCTTTCCCAGATGGGCTTCCATCAAGCAGACGTTCTCAAGGCCATGTAAACATGTCTGAATACACTTGCAAAGAAAGCCCTACATGAAAAAATAAAAAAGAGGGATAAAGAGGAGATGGTGTTACACTCACTCACCACAGTAATCTCAGGGAAAGAGAGCACTAAAGCAGAGGTGGGACAGGAGCACCTCAAACCACAAGGGCTTCCTCAGGGTAAAGGGACTAGGCAGAAGCGTAATCCCCTTGCTGACAAACATGGCCAAACTCCACATTGCCAACCCCCGCTGGAACAATTTTATCACTAATACAAGGAGGCATTTGTAACCCATGGCATTGCAGTTACACCAACAGAGTCCTAACTGTGCAGCTCAACACTGACACTAAAAAAATTTTAAAACTTGCAAAAATAATTACTAACTTGCAAGTTAATGCGCTCTCCAGGTATGCGCTCAGTAAGAGAACTTGTCTATCAAGTTTCAGGTTAACTTAAACTGTTGTGACTTAAGTTCTACATGGGTATCTCACCTGTATACAAATGCTTATGTACTTTAACATGTTTATATGGAGACCCTAAAGTGAAAGCAAATAAAGCAACAATTTAGCTATCACAGGACTATGTTACCTACAAAACTGGAACCTGGATCTGTAGCTAAGTGCCAACAGTCTATCTACATATCGAGTTTTTAAGATAAGAAAATGGCAAATCAAAAATAATTAAAATTTCAACCAGCCAGTTTCCTCAGCTTTAGAACTCAAATCACAGGTTTGATAAGGTTTCCATAATTTAAAAGAAAAATAGTAAGACTCATTTAAACTACTGCACAAAAGGTGACTTCAAAGTAAATGTGGCGGAAAAGGAAATAAAAGTCTTTCATGGTATCTTTGAAACAAAAAGGTACTGGGTGGGTAGCTGAGGAGATAGCAGGATTTTTAACAAGTCTGCACCGATGTGCTTGGGAATCTTGCAGCCTTTCCAGTAATCTATATGTACTAAACAGCTCTTATAAACTGAAACAATGCCCACTGAAACAAAGGCTGGGGAACATGAATAGAGAGCCTTCTTTATTCTTTCATTTGCAGCCATCAATTTTATCCGGAAACAAAAGACTGTACTCTGCTCTCCAAAAGCAGCCCTTTGTAAAGATTGTTTCAGAATAAAAACACAAGGGAAGGAAGAATTCAAATTTTCAGCAATTCTTAATCGCCCTGTGTTAAGCACTCTGAATTAAGTAGAAGTTGCAACTTCAGACACACTGGGTCACATCAAGTTCAGCCTAAGAGTACTGCAAGACTTAAACCATTTTAACTCCAGGAAAAGAAGGATGCTGAAATATTTTTATCCCCTTATCTGGGGCAAAAGGCAAAAGCTAGTGAAGATTATGGGACACATTATTATAATTTACAGGATTTTGTGTGATTAGTACAATTCCCGAGACACTTTCAAATTTAAGATAATATTACTTGTACATTCATCTACAGAAAGACATTACTTAAAAAAAAACCCCTGTCTTTTAAGACAGAAAGCAACTACCCTAGCTTGTACCCACATAAAACCTACTCAATGGAGTCACAAAGCTTTGAACAAGCTCAGCACTTGGAAAATTCTCCTCTCAAGTACTAACACACTTTGCGACAGCAAAATAGAGTTACTTCTACAAAACTATTCTGCTTTCCTCATCCTTTATGACTTGTTTAGCCATTTTTAACTGCTAAATGAGAGATAAGCATTACCATCTCCAGATGCTAGAGAGCTAGTCACACATGGTATCAGATCATGCATATAAAGTCAGTACTGTAGATCTCACATTAAATGCAACAGGAAAACGGCAATTATGAAGCAACATGATATAAATTAGAAGTCTTCCGTCAAAACTGTTAATCAATTAAAAGAATTCACCATTTAGATACAGTTAGGCAGTTGACACCCTGCTCCTCTGTTACTTTAGTTTCATCTCTAGATATGAAATCTGCGGTTTAATTCCAAAGCTGTATTCCAGCTCAATTTAAAAAAAATAAACAACAAAAACCAAAACCAAAAATATCATAACAACCTGTTTACAGTCTCAACTGTATAATTCTAAGGGATTTGCATCTAGGTCTTTTTCTAAATACCACCAGTAAAAGTCTTCCAACAATACAGGCCTCAAAGTTTTGTAAAGTTTCTAACTGAAACAATAATCAAGCTAGGCAGAATTTCTTCACTAGTATTGATAGATCTGGACTCACAACCCTCTCCAATTTCCACTGTTTCTAAAAAGTAGACACACTTAAAATGTAATTCCAAATATCTGGAGACATCCTTTTAAAGAAACATCAATTTCCAAATGTAATCTCACCACCTCCTCTGCATATGCCATACACCACTGGAGTTCAGTAGTACCTATCAATCTGAAATACTCAAGTGTCTTCTACTGTTTGCATCTACGTGTACTACAGCACAAGATTTCTTAACAGCAATCGTACCAAAATGCAAGAGAAGTTGTTTTTGGAAGACTGCTTTCTTTTATAATCAATGTAAATTACTCCTATAGGAAAAGAAGCCTAGGTAGTAAAATGAGAAACCATGGGGTATGCATCAAATATCATACTATACAGTACAACTGAACATAGTACAGTTACCAATTGCCAAGTCTAACCAATTCACAGGACATTACTGTGTGAAGTTCAAAACAATGTCTGACATAATTATATGTATGATGAAGCAAGAACGGCGTATTTGAGCTCTTCCTCCCTATTAACCAACATTAATTTGCAATTACCACAGTAATATTCCACTTAAGTACAGATCACAGAAACATTTGTGACTGTGTTTAAAGACTGGGTGTTTCTTCATTAATTTAAAAGCCAGGATGGTACCCAGTATCCACCCGCAACTCAGGTTGCAACTCTAGAGACTGTTCTGCCCATTTTCAGTTTTGTGTTCAGACATTATCTGACAAAATGGGATATGCTGTACGAGGTGGTGTTATGTAATAACAAGTTTCTACTTACTACCGTAAGCCACAAGAAAGATACTTTGCAAGATGACAGAAACATCTCCGAAAAGCTTTAGATGCTAGAATTCAAAATGTTCAGCAACTCTTTCTTAAATCTCCAACTTGCTGCAAACAAAGCTGCCAACAGTTTATACCCTCACAGTACTCAGTACTTCAGCAAATGTAGTCAAGTACAATTTGTTTTCAACTGTAGAGTGCAACTAGAGAAAAAGAAAAGTGCCTTTCATTCAAATTGTTCTGGAAGCCAAAAGCTTCCAAAGTGGGTGCCAGGCTACATCCTCCCAGAGGTCATTCAGTTACAGCAGAAAGGGCTTTCGTTACACCATCTTCACTTCTAATCAGCATTCTACTTCATGAATCACGAGATTTTAGATCAGAAAATCCAATTTCTTAAACCAACACTTATAGCTCTCAAGCACCTTCCCCAGGTAAGAGAATCTGCAACTTTTATGCTACCATCTGGTTTAAATGAACTTGCCTTAAACCACCCAAGGTTCATAGAATCATACAATGCCTTGAGTTGGAAGGGACCTTGTAAGTCATCTATTTCCACCCTCCCTGCCCATGGGCAGGGACACCTTCCACTAAACTAGGCTGCTCGAAACCCCATCCTTGAACACTTCCAGGGATGGGGCATCTACAACTTCTCTGGGAAACTGGTTCCACTGCCTTACCACCCTCCCACTGAAGAATAATTAATCTAAACCTACTGTTTTTCAGTTTGTAGCCATTCCTCCTTGTCCTACCACTACATGCCCACGCAAAAAGTCTCTCTCCATCTTTCTTTTTAGAGTCTCTTCAGGTACCAGATGACCAAAATTAGGTCACTCCAATGTTCCAGGCAGAAAAAACCCAGTTCTCTCACCCTTTTCTCACAGGAGAGGTGCTCCATGCCCATCTGATCATCTTCATGACCCTAGACTGGACTCACTCCAATAGGTCGATGTCCTTCCTGTGCTGGGGACACCAGACCTGGACGCAGTAGTCCAGGTAGGGTCTCACCAGGGAGGAGTATGGGCAGAACTGGCTCACTCGCCCTGCTGGGGATGCTGCTTTTGATGCAGCCCAGGGCACGTTTGGCTTTCTGGGCTGTGAGCGTGAAATGCCAGGCCATGTCCAGCCTCTCATCCACCAGCACCACCAAGCCCTGCTCTGCAAGGCTGCTCTGGATTTGTTCATCCCTCAGCTTTACAAACCATGTTCACAGCCTATCCTGTTAACCCCCACTGAGAGACGATGTTCTTTGCTTTATTAAAAATTAAGACAATTATTTAGTATATTCCACATAGCTCAAAGCCATAACCCAAGCTTGGACTTTCCCCCTCCCTCAACTAGGAGAGCATGGGACTGGCTGCATCTTCCAAAACACATGGTTCTTCAGGTAAGCCACAGCTCAGAGAAGGGTATCTTAAAATTTCAACTGGAATAACAAAACTCAAATAGAATTTCTGTATGTCTAAGTTACATTGTTTAAGTAACAATTTTTTTAAAAAATTGGTCCTGTATTGGACCATACATTCTAATTTCTCTACAAGAAATGACCTCTCTGTGATTTGTTAATAGCCATTGTATTGCTCACACTGAACATCTCAGCCCATAAAACTGCTGCTATTCCATACGGGAGGATGCTACTTTTTTCTGACCTTTGGGGAGGCCTTGGAAGGCCTCTTTGGGGGGATCACAAAATTTTAACTATGTCTTCAGCTGCTGGGTGATAATTATATGCTAATTATAAGGAATGGGAGAGTCCCTAGAGGAGTCTCTTGGTAAAAATATATTTTTTAAATATGTCAAGGAGTGCCTAGAGGAGAGGATAAACGCGCCTTTTGGAAACATGGTATTTAATTAAATACACGAATACTGACTAAAACCAAATAGTTTACGTGAAATGCTGAAAAGATTTGGCAGCGAATTACCTTCCATCTTGGAAGCTGCTGATCCTGTATCTGTTTTCATAAGCCATTTAAAAATAGAAAGCCTAATTTCCCTTTTTTATTCAGACAGAGCTCCCATGATCTTTCAACAAGAACTGCAGGATAAAAATCAAATGATGAATCACGCACACTTGGGTTATATACCAAGGTGAACAGCAACACGGTCCAATACCCAGGTGAAAAAGGTCCCTCTCAGCTTACCCACAAACTATAAATGCAGTTGAGGAAAATACAGATCTTCCTTAAACTCATCCTGCAGTAATGTATGTTTCTTTCCTCTCAAGATTCACCTCACTGTATGCCAGTGTTAACTTGGCCAACGAGCAAGTCTCAGTTCAGTGCTAGGTCAGAAGTGCTTCACCACTGCTCCTGCAATGGATGTCAAGTATTCTTTTTGCCTTCATTACTCTCCACCCAAAGTTCTGACGACACTCTCAGGAACACAGCGAGACTCTTGGGGATGGTGCTGTGCAGAGCCAGGAGCTGGACTCAATCATCCCTGGGGGATCATCAGCTTATTCTGTGATCTGTCCTCACTGAACCTTATGCACAACTAGTGCCACTGGGTTAGTGAAAGCACACAGGCTACTCAGTAAGGCCACTATGGGTTCCTCCTACCCTTTGCAACTAAAATTTAAAATAAAAATTCCAGGGAACATTAGAGATTGCATAGCCTTTGGGAATGGACTTGTGCTTTGGGTGTGTATATCGTTTGAAATAAATTACACTCTCATCCTAATGGGAGTGCTGGCAACTACTGAAGCTATTTCAAGCTTTCTAAACTTTTCTGTTAACCTAAAAAAGCACTTACAAAACCAATGAGAAACAGAAGGAGAGTTTAACTCTGGTAATGATTCTGTTAAGCAGGAAAAGCCATTCAACAATTCCTGTTCCTTACCACATGACAAGTCCCTTACACAATACTGTCTGTATTGAGTAAAAATAACTTTACTCACAGCTTCCTCAAGCTATTTTTAAATATAAACATGCAATTCTGTCACAACTAAATTGTCTCATGTGTTAGTGTTCAGTTATTAAAAAAATTTATGAATTAAATTATTGATATAAAAGCATCAACGAAACCAAGTAAGATAGAACATGACAGGGTTCTTCCAATGATGTTTCTGGGAGGTCCTCCAACTTCTAGAAACAGAAAGGAAAATAAAAGATAGGAAGTTTTTGAATTACACACTCTTGACTAGCTGTGTTCAAAAATATGATTATTTTGGGTAGTATTTTAAAAGGTGGTATCATAAAACCATACATCCATCTTTCTAGCACACTGAACTGCATGCCTACCCAGGAAGAGAGAGAGCAGTAGAAGGCTCTATGAAAAACACACATTTATTAAAAATACAAATTGACAACACAAGAATATACACCTTCTGGTACATAAGCAGAATATGTATTTCTAAGCTTGCTACAATATCTGCCCAGACAACCAGAATTGTTTTAATACATAAAATTATCCCCTGTTTTGTCAACCATTTATTTTAATTCGAAAAACTCATTTGAATTACACAACCTTACCTGTCCCGTAATGGATGTAAAAAGGAGTTTTTTAAAAAGCATTTTAACAAAATATATTTAAATAATATATTCAGTTTAATATCCAAAGAAATTCAGCTCTGCAATTAGCTGAATTTTGAGGATGTGCCAGTGGTATCCCTATTACCTAGACCAGACAGACAAGGATTGCACAGCTCTCTGCTGCAATACCCTGCCACATTTAACTTTTCCAACAGATTCTCTGAAGACAAAGCAAAACCAGAACACAAAGCTCTACATCCAGAAAGGCTGAGGTACTCACAAAACTACCCTGGTCTGGAGCTTATGAGATGTGTTATAAAACACATTCATTTCACTACACTCACTTCAGTTTGAAAGGAGTTAATGGTGTTGGAGTCTGTAAATGGAGTCGTTAACCAGAGACACCCTAAAAGTTGTGCTTAAACAGATTAAAAAAAAAAAAATGTAACACACAGGTATATTGTGAGAGACAAAAGATGTACCCACAACAGGGGATCTTGCTTGTTTCTACACAAAACCACATTAATATTCCTCACCCCAATTCTGCCAGAGACTACTGCTGCTGGGGGTAATTACTAGAAGGGTACAGCTGGCAAGAAATGCCACTGCCGGATTGTTGGCTGAGGCACCTTAACAGGAGTGTCATTTAGGGTAGCAGCCTTATCACCTGGATACATTCACTAAGACCTGGAATAAGACCAAAATTGCCTGCAGAGGGTAATAACTTACGTCCTCTGTCATCATAATTCCAATTCAAATCAGTCACCTAAGCTCAAAAGGCTCCAAAACTGCTTTATTGCTTACTTGCTTTTGGTTTAGACAACATCCACAGAGTGATTCAATCATATTATATTTAAAAAAAATTATTCCTTTTTTGAACACTTTATTTTGACTTTGTGTTCCAGTTTATTTCTAATAGTAGTTTCATTCCTGTAAACTCATACTAGCTTTCCCATTCCTTCATTGGATTAGAATTGTTGTTTTAGCCAGAAAAACAAGACTCACTCACCTTCTGTCAGGATTTTTTTCACGTAATACTCCCAGACTCATACTGATACACTAACCAGCAAAATCTAGTGCAGTTTTCATTTCCTTCTTTCTTGCACAGGTTACACACTGCCAGAACTCCTAAGCTGTATTTCCTGTACATAAACAACATCCACAGATCTGCCTTAAAATCTGGCTCCAGTTAATCTTTCAAGTAATTCCATAATGACAGCTTTTCTACACCACTAATGAATAACAAACTGATCAAGAACTCTAGAAAATAAAGATAGATAGATGCTGTGTTGCAGAGAGGAAAAACTAAGTGAAAAGGTTCAACATTTCAGAAGAACCCAATACAGATAACCTCCTACAAACCAAAAGTAGTAGGTTTGATGACAGCAGAAAAAAAGTTAGCACTGCACCTAGCTGGTGAAGGTTCCTGCAGCACGCATGATGGAAGAAGGGGGGAGGAAAAAGCGCTTAAAATGAAAGTGTTGTACAGATACAGGTCTATAAATCTGATTTCATACCCAAGTTCCAATTTTGTTACACACTATTAAAAATCAACCCTAACCTGATTTAATGGATACCCAAACAAAGGGGAAATTGGATTCCCCAACCGTAACGTGCCAGTGACACTGAGTGATACACAAAAGCAACACGGCTAGTTCCTGTCCTTAATTCATAACCTGTGCTTCAATTTCGAACCTGCCTTGGGTAGGAGGAAAAAAAAAAAAGATGGAATAAAAGCTTACTGCAGATTTTGTGCTTTAAAGATTTATCGAGATAGGAAGACTAAACAGAACTGAAAGCACATACAGTAAACAGCACATAAGCACTTAAAAAAAAAACGACACGAAAAAACCAACCCAACACAACAACAGCCGGTAAGTAGTACACACAAGTTTCTGAACAGGGTGTCTGCTATCACATGCAGCCGCTCATGCTCAGCCGGACACTCCCGTGTCACGCCAGCCAGCCAGCCAGCCTCGCG